>JXTB01000292.1:530575-557099 GCA_002914805.1 Parasponia andersonii
AGTGAGCATTTCTCCCAATAGGGGAAAGCCCAAGTGACCCGGCGGCAGCTTGGCGGCGACCGCCGAGTCACGCAGCTTGAGAGGAAGCACATAGTGGAGCTCATTCCACCACCATAACAAGTACCCTAGTAGTGGCAAACCCCCCAATGCCAAAGCCAACCAGTATTCCATTCTATTTTTTTTCAACTGACCCCAAAATAGCAACTAGTTTGGCCTCCTATGTATAATGCTTATAAACACACAAGCTCTTATGCATTAAGCATTGACAGCTTGGAATTTATATACTATCATATTGTCATATGTGATTGGACAAAAAAGATATAATACTAAATGTCATTGTACCCTAATAATATTTATTTACATGAAGCTGATGGAGAAAAAGGAAAATGGAAGTATTTGTTGTAGTTGATTCCATGTTGATTATTCCACTCACCAATTAAGGCAAATGGACAAAAGTACGCAATCAGTCCATCAAGCTACAACTCAGCTTTTTCGTGTACAAATTTGGCAGCATTAGAACTTAAAAGTACCAAAAAAAGAGCACAATATACATTAATATATAACATATAGATGCATGCATGAGTCGCGCTGATCATCAGGTACCACCTTTCGAGTATCATCTGATTTATGTTATTATTATACATTGATGGTTTAGCTTAGCCTAAGCTCGTTACTATCTGGCGATTTGTATAGCTATGGATTGCCTGGATAAAACAAAATGAATCAAGGGTTGTTACTTGTTAGGTAATTTATATAATACAAACATTATAGGCGCTACTTGTCGCTATATTTTCTTCTCTGGAAGCATATTTACTTTTTAGAGTTGAGGAATCGGTCCCTAACTACGCAATATTTTATACTAGATATTTATTTGTTCCGAAGTTCGAGTAATAAAGTTGAATAGAAAAAATAATTAATTAAATAGACAAATAAATAAATTTGTGAGGTACTACCTTCCAAGAGGCGAAAGCCTTAAGTACTTAGTAGATATCGTTTCGAATCCTTCGCAAAAGACAAGTATATATATATATATATATATATATATATATATATATATATATATATATATATATATATATATATATATATATTTATGGGCTTAATTAATGTCTATTATTTGTTATAAATTAAAAGAAAATACTTATTACAACCAAATCTTTATCCTATTCTATTAGAAATAATAAGGTTTTAGGTTTATTTTCGGTGTGATTCGAATCTAGGACTGAGATCCAAATAATGAATACTCTTACCATAAGGCAAATAATGAGTGTTTTTATCACTTGAGTCAATCCAATTCGTCAGACATATATATGATCGATATTAGTCATACATAACTTTTTTTTTTTTTCCTTTTTGCCAAATATGTCATATATATATATATATATATAGTTTTGTGCATTAACATTAATTCTATCCTCGAAAAAGCCAAATATGTCATATATATATATATATATATATATATATATATAGTTTTGTGCATTAACATTAATTCTATCCTCGAAAAAACGGAAAAACATTAAGAATGGAAATTTAAAAAAAAAAGTTAAAGAACTTAATGAAGGGTTGTAGAAAAATAAAAAAAAAACAATAAGAATGAAAATTTAAAAAATTTAAAAGCAAAACTGATATGCGTCAATGCCAGTCTGTATAAAAGGTTGGACGACTATATATATATATTTTCGTTTGTATACTGTATTTTTCGAACTTTTTTATTAAATCCGTTTATAATCTAAATTCCTTATTATTCCCTGTTGTGCGGTCTAAAATCCTATGTCATATCGCATGAGTAGGAGTTAAGTGCGACCTCATCCGAAAGGGTTGCATACGACCTCCACCGCATAAATTGCATGCGACCTCCACCGCATAAGATATGTGCGACCTCCTCCGTATAAGTTATGTGCGACCTCTTCCGAAAGAAAAGGAAATTAGTCTCTGCTTCGTTAAACAGGTAACCTGCAAGGAAAGGGAAACAGAAGTCTCTCTTTCATGATCGACCAGTTACCCGTTTTAAGTGGTTATTCAATTATGTTGTTACTCAAATTGTATTACCCGATTGTATAATTATCTGTTTTCACAATTAGGAACATTGAGTTACCCTCATCTATATAAAGGGAGCTCAATGTTTCAGACGGGGAGACCAGAATTACGATATTCCGATTTTCTGATTTCAAAACTCTAACTTCCGATTTGAGAGATTTCCAGACGAGACAATTGTAACTCTGAGTGCTTGTAATTCTCCATAAAATAGTGAAAAACAGTGGACGTAAGCTCATCTTTTTCAGAGCTGAACCACTATAAAATCCTCTGTCTTTTTATTTGCTTTAATTAATAATTCAATTCACATAAGTCATATCTCTTAATTTATTCTAAATTTATTGTTGACAAAACCTCCATCAACATTCCCTTTAAGAAATTTTTTGGCAGATGTCTTTTTTTTTTATACTTTATTTTAATAAATATCCATTTTTATCTTTTTATAACTAAATAATTAGGTATATGTATTTTTACACTTAATATATATATATATATATTTATATATCAATTTTAGTTTATGTACTAGTTCTATAAATTTTTATACTAGGAAATATTTTACACGTAATAGTGTTGTGCAGGAATTTTCCAGTTGCTCGACGATTCGACCAACCTGCTACGAGCTGGTCGAATTAAGTAAAAGCATACATGCTTGAAGAGAGGAGACCAGTTCGTTCAAAGCTGGTCCACTCGAATAATCCACACTTGATCGAAGAGCGAACTGCACCATAGCCCGAGAATCACGAAATGATCAAGCCTCATTATCGCGAGAATTCTGCAGAAATTTCGGGAAATCTCATTCAAATCTCCATATAATTAGATATTATCTCATAATGTGGATTAAATGTAATTTTAAATTCAAATATTCTTTCCTCATCTGCAAAAGGTTCCTTTTGCCTATAAATTAAGAGAGATAGGTTAGAAAAGGGGATCTGATCCTCTTGTAATTCAAATACTCAGAGAAAATATAGCAAAATACAAACGTAGGCTCTTTGTTTGAAAGGCTGAACCACTTTAAAAATTCTCTCGTGTTATTCATTAATTTCATAGTCATTTCAGTCATCTGGCTGGTATTCTAATTTTTGGTATCAATAGGTAAATATACTTGTAAAAGTAAGATTTTTTAAGGACAATTAAGTAATTTTGATCTAAGGATATATCGATAAATTTGAACTTTTGGGTTGTTTAAATAAAATATTTGGAATATTTTAAATTAAAGTATTGGACTTGAACTCAGACAAAATAAGATCCAAAATAACCGAAGGGAATTTCTTCGAACGTCATTTATTTTATACTTCTTCAAGCATCACCAAAGTAACCATATTAAGCTATGGGTTCAATTACCTAGTTTTATACTTATTTTGAATTTATGATTGCATTATAATTGATTTATGAAAAATTGTGGTTCATGCGATTGTTTAATAAAATTATGGAAACACATTGGATTATACTGGGATTAGACTATGGATTTTATATACATATTTTTTTTTAAATTGTGATTGTGAGGTAATACAGTGGTGTGCTGCTCATATTGCAATAAATCCTAGAATAATGCTAAGTGAGATGTTAAAGCATGATTTGATTATTTCTTGATGCATAGTTATTGTGAACTATTAAAAATTGTACATACTATAGGATCACACATGAGATATATCTTAGGCATTACAGTGTTTAGTGGGCGGCTAGGATCCTTGCTCTCAATAAGAGCCTATAAACTCGCGCATGATTTTTCTGATTATTCTCATTCAGTAGGCATAGACACATAAGTATCCCTTCGGTTTTGTAGGATACGTATCAAACAGAGAGTACTTGGTACTCTTAGTACGAATTACTCTGGTTTGTGATGAGAGAGTATAAGCTCATAGGATGAGATGATTTATGAAATATATAATGATGTGATTTTAGTTTTGATTTTTAATATATGAATATTCTAGATATTAACTATGTTATAAACTTAATTTATAAATAAAATTTTGGAAAAGATATTAACCATGCAGGTTTAGTAAAATTACATTCATTCAAAAGAGTAATTGAATTTCTATTGAGCATGTGAATGTTCACCCCCTACTTTTCCCACTTTCAGGTGTTTGGCTATTTGAGATAATCATCTTGACGTATAGACAAGTTGTGTAGCTTGTCTATGCAGTTCTCCTCTTATTCCTTAGTGAGTGTTCATACTCTTTTCTTTCTTTCTTTGTCCAATTATTTAGCCAAGATTAGTAAATCTTCTAAGTAGATGTACGCTGATAGTTTTATTAAGAAATTAATACTTTAAATTAATTTGGACTAAAGTTTCGGTTGAAATCAATCTATTAGAATTTATAACTTCTCAACAAGTATTCAAATGAGTCAGTAGGTTATTTTCTTAAACTTTATTTGAGTATTTTTCTTATATAAATTTAAACTAATAAGAGTTTAAAAGATTATAGAATTTATAGTTATTTAAGGATCAAAATGAAAGTACCTAATCCTTGATTTCTCTAAAATTTTGTAAAATTAATATTTTATTATATTTTCACATAATTACTAAAAATCACAGTTTTAGATTTCCGGTCATGACAAACATAGTATCAGGGCTGTAGTCTTCAGATTAATATGTTGTCTTTACTGTAATTCATCCTGAATCTTTTATTCATCTCTCTAGAGTGAAGCTCTAATATATTTGGGATAGTTATATTCTAGAAATTCTAGCCTAAGAGTTATTGTGATTGATACAAAACTAGTGAATTCTAATCCTATCGAAATTCTCTGATTCAAATGGACATTTATACTTGTACTCTCAAGTTCATTCAGGTAGTAAGCTATCTGTGAACCCGATGGGTTCTATGATAACTATCTCGTATTTGGTATTTTAAGTACCTTGGATTGGATCGATATAATTTAACTCTCCCGATTTTCGTATACTTTTATTACTCGATTTGAGTAATTGGTAGTTGATGTTTATATCAAAGTATGTGAATTGGTGATACTTCTAGCATAATATTTTGATTTCGTATACTTTTATTACTCGATTTGAGTAATTGGTAGTTGATGTTTATATCAAAGTATTTGAATTGGTGATACTTCTAGCATAATATTTTGCCTGTGAGTAGACAAATTGATATGATATATTGAATTTGGTTAAATGTGGTAATGTACTTATTTCACTAAGTTTGGCTTGACATTAGTTGTGCATTGGCAAAATAAAATAATTTAATTTTGTTTGAAATTCTTGGACTATTTGGTCTTGTTTGAGTTATTGAATCATGAATGTGTATCATTGTAGGTCGTTTACTTCAAATAATTGTTTGGTCTACTTGATAGATGCGTACCTAGTTTACTTATCTTTCCTTCCAAGGTAAGGATTTTGGAATTGAAAATTTTTTCATGATTAATGGACTAAGCAAATTTTTACTAAATGAAAAATAGATTTGTGTACCTAGATATGGTTTTCATTCGGATTTATATTTTCTTTCTAAATATATCGGCCTTGTAATCTTTCGGTGAACAATTATTTGATTATTGGCAATTAATAAAACTTAGAACTTTTTTACGTAGTTTAAATGATTTTATATCTCTAAATTGATTAACATGGTTTGAAATGAATTAGGTTGTTGTGTTTGATGAATTTCTTGTCTTTATTCAGAAAAAAATTATGGGTTATTTGAAATTGAATTTTGTAAAGTTTGAACTTTAGCGTATATAAAATTTAGTTATGGTACTAAATTAATCCTAATCTATATATGATAGTACTAGTTAGAGAATTATTTAGATCAAGAAGATTTTTATAAGTTTAACGTTCCAAGTATCTTTCTAGATTTGAATATGGTAAATATTCTTGGTGCTTGACTTATAAGCTGAAAGGTACTTTCACATGTTTATTTACATGTTAACCTGAAATTAAACAAGGAATGTTTATGAAAAATTTATGTGATAACTTGAGAAATAAGTTTGATTTCTTAGAATTTAATACGGTATAAATATAATTTTTTAGAGAAAATTGTGTGTGTTTGAGATATCTTATATATAATATCTTGATTGCATAAATTTTGCTAAGTAAAATCTGGTAGTGAAATCTGATTTGAAATCTTCTGTGAATAAAAAACATAATAGAATTTAAATCTTAGTTTGAAAGTTTTATGCAACCTTGTTACTATGGTTTAGTGTGCCTTGTTAATTAGACATGTGTATACTTCTAAGCTTTTAATTATATGATGGACTTATTATATTAATTTATATATGATGTTGGTGGGCCTTGGATTGTTAAATTCTCAAGTGGTGAATGATTTTCACTCGTTAAATCAAGTTAGGTCAACCTTACCCTGGTGGGCTTGATTGGACAATTAAGTACTTGTATGCTAATTTAATTTCGTATCCTAAGTGTTGAGAACTCCTAGTATTGGAGACTTAGGATGACATCTAATTTGAACTTCAAATAGAAATAAATTGGTTTTGAATACCTGATTCTTGAAGCGACTTAGGTGGCTCATAGTAATGCATGATATTTTTATTGGAACTTTTAAAATTCATAAAAATTATAGCTATGAATTAATATACTTGATTTGATGTTTGATAGAAATTTGAGTCATGCAAATTAATGTGTGGTATTTTCTTTGAAAATATAAACTGAGTTTCTAAAATTATATTATGAGTTAAGAAAGGCTTATATAAAAAGAATATATATATATATATATATCGCTCATATACTTAGGTCAAAAATTTTAACTACGTTACACTCTACTATTTTTCTGAAACGCTTATAAAATCTCTATCTTAAAAATGTCTTTCAAAACCATTTTTAATAAAATTGCTAGAGTGTGGATACTTTTAAGTTATAAAATGCAAAGATAGTCTTACTGAAGCATACTTTACTTAAAGTTTTTAATAAATAAAGAATCTTGAAAATATGTTTGTATTTGTAATTTGACAACAATAAGAAGATGTACTTATGAATTTCCTAGAGAGAAATGTTTAAAAACTTTTGAAAAAGTTTTGAAATTTTAAGAACACGTCTATTATGCTTAACTATGTTTTAAAGAAAGTTGATATGTTGTGGCTGCTTAATTATTTAGCAGACTATATGTATATAAAGTGAAGAATTTCTTCTTGTTCTTATTTAATTTATTGAGCATCATTTAGGGAACTTTGTGTTGATTTTAAGAATAATTGATAAACTTGTAATCTATTGCAAGTTAAAGCTCTGATTTAGTTTTTGGTATTGAGTTAAACCTGTAACTTATTAACGGATTTGAGTTAAACATAAGGGTTATTATGGTAACATAAATGATGGCATTTGGGATCAGTTTACTAATTGGTCAAAATAGAGAATTGTTAAACTTTTCGTATTATATTTTCAAAAAGGAATACTCAGAGTTCATATTTAGTTTACCTATAGCCAAGGTGCGAAGTGAATTAGCATAGTATTCTTATATGCTCCTGATTTTTGTGTGTCATTTTTGTGTTGTATTGTTGGGCTATTTCTAATACACAAAATATTGCAAGTATACGAATCGCAACAAGTAATATAGAAGATAAGTGAGTGTCGAATCCCACGAGGAGCAAATGAATTATAAATGCTAAGTACTAACCAAAACTAGTTGACGATTTATCCAAACGACAATGAGTAGTTGTTTGAACCGGCATTTAAAATGTGAATTCAATAGAAAAGGAAATAATAGAAATTTTAATTAAACTACTAATGGTAGTTTTACAACAATGAGATAAAACCTAGAGATGTAATCTTTTCTCTAACTCCTTCAATTACTAGTTTTTCGTACTATGCACTTATCCACTAAGAATTAACAATCGAGAATTCAATAGTATTCACAAATTCCTTTCCAAGATATAGGTGAAAATACTTAAACAAAATAGTATGTTACTCCTAACATAAATTGATTAAACTCATTAAATTTAGTAATTCTCATACAAGGTTGCATAAGTTACTTAGGTATATTCTTATCTTATGTAAACTCACTTTAGACCAGGTAATCTTATGTTGTTCAATCTATGTCCAAGTCTACAATCCCTTTTCCAAGTTCATATAGATTTCACACAACAATCAATTCAATGGCCAGAAGAACAAAAGCATTAAGTGTAAAGAAGAACAATTAACTCATCAATAGATATCAAGAACGAGTAAGGAAAACAAGATAATTGAATTACTTAGAGGTTTGATTACATCCCTAAAGAAATAGCTTAGTTCATAGTTATGCAAGGAAGAATACAACAACAATAATGATATAGCTGATACATGTCTAAAGTAGAAAAATAAAGAAATAGAGGAAAGATAAAGAAAAACTCTTTAAAATTTGTTCAATCTGCTGGTCTCTTCACAAATCCTCGTAATTCCTTCTGCTCCTTGTTGTTTCTATTTCAGAAACTTTCTCTAACTCTCTTTAACTTTGGTTGCTAGGGGTTTTTTCCTCATACCCATAGATGATTCAAAGAGAAGTTAAATACTAGAGGCAGAACCGGCCATGATCTAGGAATTTTGTAACACATTTGCACTTTATGGTGTTGCGGTACTGAGATGGTCTAAATGGTGCTGTAGCACCGAGCCTTAGCATTGTGGTGCCACAACACTCAGAAGACGACACCGCAGTGCTACAAGGTGGCAATGCGGTGCCATGAGAGTGGCGCTGTAGCACCACGAGATATATGTCATGATGCTACGACACCATGCAAGTGGCGTTGCGGTGCCACTCCTTGGGGCTGCGGTGCCAAGTTGCTGGAATTTTTGGCACTACAATGCCAGTTTGGTACTGTGGCACCCAGTTTTTGCCCAATTTTCACTCGTTTTCACTCTTACTGGCACTACTTCACTGTACTAAGATAATGTTTGCCCATCTTTACTCGCAATTGGTCTAACTTGCCTTAGTTAAGCCTTAATTTCTCTTGAAAAATACGTATTCTCTAGTAAATGGCTCATTACTTGAAACATACACCAAAAACAACAAAAATGGATAAAAAAGAGCTTAAATACGAGTAATTCTAAAGCTTGAAAGGATTGAAAAGTTAAGTATAGAATCCACTTAACATATATGTTTACAAAAATATTTTATAAAAATATTTTTGATTTTAAAATGAAATAAGGTTTGATGGAAGCAGGCGTTATCATAGAGATGACCTATTATATTAAAACCTTATTCTGGGGCATTGTAGTATTACTATTGGTTTTACTTACATATTGGATATCGAGTCGTTTTTATATGACTTTCCCTTATACCAAAGAATTAAAAAGTCTTTAGAGGTGATTGATAATTTGAGATTATTGTTATAATCCTATGATAGGTAAAGAGACCTGGAGAGTCTCTAAATTTAATTGTGGTATGAGTATCCTATGGTATTACCTTGCATAAAAGATTTTGGAGGTCTTTAGGCTATATTTGTTATGTGAATACTTGTATTTTATATACTTGGATTATTCTTTGTGTTATATACTCCTCAATCAGAGATTTTTGTTATTGATGATTCTAGTCTTGTTCTCGATTTGAAATGTATTGTATATCTAGTTGTTTCTCACTTATTATGAGGAATGGTAAATGACTTATGTTATTGCATTCTTATTGTAATTTCTAACCTCTAGACTTTTCTATCTTGTGTGGTATGACACAAGTTTCATTCGATGTCTTGTTTGAGTTTTCGAACTCAGTGATTATTTAGGATCAGATTCTAGATATAGACAAATGAGATTATCCCCATAAGGTATTGATATGATATGATCAGGGGGGATGATATCGTGTATATTCAATATTTGATCTGCTACTCTAGTTTGATACCTAACAATCAATACTCAGATTATAAGAATCTTGTATTATTGACTCTCGGTCTTGATTATCTTTACCACTCCTATTTTGTATACTGACTTAAGGACATTGCCCTCGTTCCCTTGTGTCGATATCCTTGTATCTATTGATGGGACACCTTATGATTCCATATAATTTTGTATACCTCATGTCTTGGGTGGCATCAACTTGTTGACGAAGTTCTAACAATAGGTGCGAAGTGTATGTTTCACACTCCTTATTTGATTAGCGTTTGATTCGATCCTCTTATACCCTATAAATAATAGTTCACTCTTCCTATTTTTTACATGTACTAACCGTTGTGTTTGAATTTCGGGATGAAATTCTTTTAAGGAGGGGAAGATGTAAAAACCTGACTTTTTTAAGGGTTATTAAGTAATTTTAATCTAAGGGTATATTGGTAAATTTGTATTTTTGGGCTACTTAAATGAAATATCTGGAATGTTTCAAATTAAAGTATTAGATTTAAACTTGGACAAAATAAGGTCCAGGTTCATTGGGACTAAAGCGAAAAGAAATTTGGAAAATAAGGGCTAAAGTGTAAATTTTTTAAGGTATAAACGAAGAAATCTTTACAAATTTTGTCCAATATACAATTTCTAAAACAGTGCCCACACGTGTGGTGGTTGAACCTGGGCTATAGTTTTGAAAATTGCCAATAAATCCCTCAACTCTTTCTTCTTCTCACACACGGGTCCTCGAGCCTCAAAATTCTTCTCTCGTTAGCTACTATTCACTCGCGAGCAAACAGCTAGTCAAGCAGCCCCATGCATAGCCCTGCTTCCTACCGCCGCTGACGAGTCAATGACCACCAACGCCATTGCGCTTCGTCGATGGTAGCTAGAAATCCGAGCCTCTGAATCCTCCACCATCGAATCAGATTTTTGACTGTCGTTTCATTGTCCGACGTCTATTTTACTCACGGCTGGCACGGTTGGCTTCGTATCGACAGTGTTGTTAGCTTTGTCTCAATGGCGTCGTCCATTTTCGATCACCCACGGTTGCTAACACAGCTCTAGTGAGAAACTCGCTACTATTACAATATTTTTATATTAAATTTCTGGTATTTTTGTAATTATTTCAGAAATAAATTATTTAGCCCGAGAAAATCTTACCATGTTAAATAGGAGGTTGAGACGAGAATAATTATGATTTTGAAGTGTCAAAGCGGTATTCAAAAGCGTGTTAATTTTCAAATAGAAAAAGTGGCATTTCCCTAAATATTTCCAAAATATGATATTTTTATAATTTTTGAATTTTTGAGCCTAATTAATGCTCGGGACCTCAAAACTGAGTTCTGACTTTGAATTTGGACTTAGTGAAGTCGAAATACTAATTTTGATATAAAATATCACTATGCTCTGAAGTGGCATGAAAGTTCAGAAAACGACTAGTGAATAGTGTCGTTTTGCATACCACGGACCGGGTCCTGTACTGGAACCTGTTTGACAAATTATATATCTAATCTAGTAATTTTTAAATGCTCTAAATTCAGTAGTGGTCTCCGTTTCTCAATATGAGGCTCTAATAGAAAAGTCAGTTTTTCAAGTGGACTTATTGGGATCATGAAACTACTATTTGAACACTAAAGTAACCAACGGAAATTTCTTCGAGTGTCAGTTGCTTAGTATTACTATCATATTGAGGTAGCACTTTAATTACCTAGCTTTATAAATGTTTTGGATTTATGATTGCATTATAATTGATTTATGAAAAATCGTGGTATACTCGATAGTTTAATAAAGTTATGGAAACATATTGGATTATACTGGGATTGAACTGTGGATTTTATATACATATTTTCTTTAAATTATGATTATAGTATAATACAGGAGTATGCTACCCATATTATAGTAATTCCTAGAATAATGCCAAGTGAGATTTTAAAGGATGATTTGATTATTCTTTGATGCATGGTTATTGTGAACTGTTAAAAATTATACATACTATAGGATCACACATGAGATACATCTTAGACATTGCGGTGTTTAGTGGGTAGCTAGTATTCCTACCCTTGGTAAGAGCCCGTAAACCCGCAAAGGGTTTTTCTAATTATTCTCATTCGATAAGCATAGACACATGGGTGTCCTTTCAATTTTCTAGGATAAGTATCAGGCAGAGAGTACTTAGTAGATATAGTACGAGTTACTCTGGTTTGTGATGAACAAATCTGAGCTCATTAGGGTTGTCAATTCATGTTATTTCGTGTCGACTCATTTAATATCGTGTGTGTTTCGTGTTACCCATGGGTTACCTGTTTAATGAAAATGTCAGTCAGACTGACGTGTTACAATACTTCTAAGCACTACAATTATTCATTTACTTGATTTTTTCACTTCAATTTTACTTTATTAAGGTAAATTAACTCATGAGTTTACTATTTTTCGTTTAAATTACAAAAAAATTTGTTAAAAATATTTTATGTGGAGTCACTACTTAATGTTTTATAATATATTTTGATTAAAAAAAGTTAATAAATCATGTTAATTCGAATCAATTTTGTGTTAAGCGTGCCAACTAAATATGCGAGTTTCGAGTCGCGTTCGTGGGTAGTATTTAAATTGCCAGCCCTAGTGCTCATGAGATGTGATGATTTATGATATATACAATTATATAATTTTAGTCTTGATTTTGAATATGTGAATATTCTAGATATTAACTATTTTATAAATTTTGTTTATAAATAGATTTTGGAAAAGGTATTAACCATGCATGTTTGGTAAAATTGAATCTATTCAAAAGAGTAATTGAATTTCTACTGAGTATGTGTATGCTTACCCCCTACCTCTCCCACTTTCAGGTGTTTGATTATTTGAGGTAATCTTCTTGATAGATAATCAAGTTGTGCTACTTGTGTATGCAGTTCTACTCTTAATCCTTGATAGGTGTTCATACACTATTATCTTTCTTTTTTTATCCAATTATTTAGCTAAGACTAGTAAATCTTCTAAGTGGATGTATGAGGATAATTTTATTGAGAAATTAATACTTTTGGTGATTTTATATAAATTAATTTGGACTAAAATTTTCGATTGAAATCAATCTATCAGAATTTATAACTTCTCAACAAGTATTCAAATGAGTTAGTAGGTTGTTTTCTTAAACTTTATTTGAGTATTTTTCTTATATAAATTAAAACTAATAAGAGTTTAAAAGATTATAGAATTTATAATGATTTGAGGATCAAAACGAAACGAAATAATTTGATCCTTGATTTCTCTAATTTTTAAAATTAATATTTTATTTCATTTTCATATAAAATTACTAAAAATCACATTTTTAGATTTCTAGTTGTGACATAATGATATATCCATTATTTTTCTATATCATTTAAAAAATAGACATTAACTTAAAATAGGCTGAAAATTCTGCTATTTTGCTATAAGACCATTTTTTTTTTTTATCATTTGGGATCAATTATTCGAAATTTAGGTTAAGTATCCATTTTTTTGCCTTTTATTTTATCAATAACCCTTTTAAGTATATATTCGGTATGAAAGTATGTGTAGAAGATATTTATTATATATGTTAATATACATAAAATATACATATAAAATATATAGTTGTTTTTATGTATAATTTTTATAAATGAAATGCATAATTCTTTGGTATACATTTCTCCAGAAAAATGGGTAATATTTTAAAAAAAGGGTATTTGTCTACTTTCTCCATCAATTGAAAATCGGATATTTGTATTGGTATAGTTTAGTTCATGGCCATCTAGCTATTAAAGCATATATGAATTTCTTAGAAATTGTACAACCATTATATTTTACTTTTGGATCTTGTAGTAAAATGACCAAATTTCGGGCCTATTTTAAATCAATGTTCTTTTTTTTTTTTTTTCCAAAATAGTGTAGTAAAATAACTGAAATATAAGTGGATATACCTGATGTAAAATATGGTGTACCTAATATGAAAACTAATAAGCTTAATATATAGGGTAAAGTAGGTATATAGAAAAATATATACACTTAGATATTTAGCTGTAAAAAGAGAAAAATAGATATTTATTAAAATAAAATTTAAGAAAAAGATACCGGCCACCATAAATTCTCCAACTATTATTAGAATATTACGTAAGATAAGGATATGGATTAGGCCAACGAGGACTTATAGTTTGAGAAAGACATGGGTATTAGTTAAATTTATGAAAAACATGATAAAATCTAGATTAAGTAGAAGCATGGAAAATAAAAAAATTTCCCAAATTTAGTTCTTCATAAAAATAATTTTAGATCTTTGTTATGGTCTAAATATATGTAAAGAGATAGTAAAGAGAATCTTCCTTCATAAGTATCAGTCTTGAAGCTACAGAGGTGTGTGTATACCTTGATCTTGACCAACTTCAAGTAAGAATCCAAGAACTCTAATGGTCTCTAATAGTGGCTCTAAAAATTTCTCTCTCTCTCTCTCTCTCTCTCTCTCTCTCACACACACACACACACTTTGCTTTGAATTTTCTATGGCAACTATTAAACTAATATTTTCAGTAACTGAACTGTGTACACAAAGGAGGGAGTTCCTAAAGAAGGAATTTTGGCAAGCCTTACTTTAAGGCTGGCCAAATTCTATTCTAAGGAGTAAACTAGGGCATGCCTTTTTATTCATCATTTTCTCCCTTTTTTGTTACTACCTAGAAAATTTTTTGAACCCAATTGAATTGATCTTATGTAATCCAAAATATTAGTGTAGGTTAAAGATCTAAATGGACTTATTTAATTCAAACTCTAATTGACAAAGACTCAGTTCTAATTAGCTCTTAATGCAAGTATGTTTGTACTACTAGTTACGGACTTATTCTACTGAAGATCTAACCTATACTCTTGAATTAAATAAATATTACAAGATAATTTATAATTAAAATATGTCAATTAGACAATTAATCTTTGCATGTATATCCCCACATGAATACTAATAATTAGAGCTAGGTATTCCCATTTTACCTTTCTAATTGTATCTTCTAATTCCATAATACAAAAATATTTCAAATAGATGACAAAGCTTACAAAAAGTCTTCAATTAATAAAATAACTATTAATAACCAATTTTATTAACTACTTAGCTAAAGTTTAAATCATCCAAGCTCCTATAGCTTCTCAGGACAGTATTCACTTCTCTATTATGATAGAGTTGTAGATTTCATATCTACACATATATATACCTGATAATGAGATTATTTACTGACAAAACGAGTATCTTTTAAGTTCAAATATTTGTGCATTTTTAAGCATCTTTGTTAGTTTAATATTTTTTGTGTATTTTTTTTTTTATAGATTTTGTAAATAAAGGAGAATGTAGGTAAATATGTGGTAAAAATGGGAGTTAGAAGCATTTCGAATCAAGTCGGGACTCAGCAAGGTGAGCCGATGCAAGCACGAAGCAAGAACATTTCAAATCGGTGCAAAAAGGGGTCAAAAAGCCACCTAGGCCGAGGCCATGGTGCAGCCACGCCATTTAGCTGTGCAACCAAATCTGAAGGTTGGGACCGTGGTGCAGCATTGGGCATTGGGGTGTTCGAGCAATGCATAGATTTGTGGCACACCAGTGCAACAGGTTTTACCTTACATGCCTGAAAGCTCGGATTTGCTTCATTTTCTTGATCCAATGGCGAAGATTCATCCCATTCTAGAGCTCTATAGATACCCACTTAAGCTACAAACTATAGTGTGAAAATTGGAGAGAAAATACACAAGAAAAAGACATATAATTACTAGAAAAATAAATCTTAGAGTTAGAGAATTCTTTAAGAAGAATTTGGAGAGATTTTTTAAGATTTTAAGACTTAAAGCTCATCTCCACAAATTTTTTTTTCCCTATCTCTCTACCTTAATCTTTATAGAATTTGTATTTGGAATATTTGTGACATAATTTAATTTATAATTTCTTAATAAGATTAGCCTCAGATTTAATAATTCTTAGTTAGATTTTCCAGTCTATGACTTAATATATCTTTGTTACACTTGTTTGGATTATTTTAATGGATGCATTTATCAAAGTCCAATAGGAGAAAATATATTTTTCAGATATTATATGTCGATGACATACTTTTAGCAAGTAATGATATGGGCTTACTACATGAGATCTAGAGATTTCTATTAAATAATTTTGAGGTGAAAGATTTTAAAAACGTCTCTTTTGTCTTAGGAATATAGATACATAAAGATCACTTTCGGAGTATCCTTAAGTTGTCACAAAAGAGTTACATTGATAAGTTCATGAAAGATTTGGCATGAGCAATTGTGCCCCAGGAGATATGCCCACTGCTAAAAGTGATAAATTCAGTCTCAGTCAATGCTCCAAGAATGAGATTGAAGCTAAGGGAATACAGAAGATACTTTATGCATCAGTAGTAGGGAATCTTATGTACACTCAGGTTTCTACGTGTCCAACTATAGCGTACATAGTTGGAATGTTAGGTAGATATCTTAAAACCATTATATGGATCACTAGAGAGTAGTAAAGAGGATTTTATGACATTTATAAAGAATAAAAGATTATATACTCACCTATCGGAGATCCAGTCACTTAGAGATCGTGGAGTATTCCGACTTCTATTTTGTTGGATGCCTAGATAACAAAAGATTTGCTTCAGGCTATATTTACTTGCATGCTAGAGGAGTTATTTCATGGAAGAGTATTAAGCAGATGCTCACATCTTTTTCTACTATAGAGGCATAGTTTATAACTTATCATGAGGCTCAAATCAAGAGATATGGATGCGGAAGTTTATCACTAGGATGCGAATTATTGATGACATTGGAAAACTATTGAAAACATATTGCGAAAATAAAATTGTTGTTTTATATTCCAACAACAACAGAAGCTCCTTAAAGCATAAGTACACAGACATTAAGTTTCTAGTTGTTAAAGAGAGAATTCAGAGTTACCAACTATAGAGTATATTAGTACTAACTCTGTATTAGCGGATTCACTTACCAAAGGTTTATTGCCTAAGTTATTTCATAAGCACATTGCTCATATAGTATTACACTATTTAAAATTGTGTAGAATAAGTGGGAATTAAATTTTAGATATTCTTTTGTAATTGACACATTCATTTTTTATATCAATAAAGTGATTGTTTTTTTTTTATACTCTGTATTTCTATTTATTTTCTTTCTATTACGGTTTAGCATAAAGTGAAAGACTAAGGTTGGTTTGTTGAAATCATAAAATATGACCAGTTAGAAATGGATATGTAAGACCACTTTTCATGTAATTTCCATACTATGCATCTATATTCGATCTATGTTATTGAGTATATTGATATGGCGATCATTGATGGGTCTGGTTGCATATCTAGTATAATAAAAGATTGCTTTGCTTTCACATTGATATATTTGATAGACCAGATTGTAATAAAAATTTGTTTCTATGTGAGATAGTAATAATGCGTGCACTCAAGTTTCATTCTATATTTGTTTCTAAATAACTCATGTAGTCCAAGTGGGAGAGTATTAGGTTTTATATTTACTATGTGATCTTATATATGTTAATGGCAATTATATTATTTTGAGTTATTTTAATTAAGTGGGTCATTTTAGTGATCTGATTTATGGGCTCAGGAAATAATTATAGGGAATGACCTTTGTAATGTATGGATACCTAATACTGACCTAGTTTTGAGTAATGGAGTCTCAATTGGGTATCCGTATATAAAATAAAAACTATAAGATTTTGGTCCCCAGGCTAAATCAAATATGCAATCTCTTCTCCGAAAGAACCCATTAAGCACACTATAGAGATTTGGTTATGCAATATCTCTAACCTTCAGGCTTTCAATCATTCATTACTTCCACTTACTTGACAAAGTTGCCTAGTTGTCTATTGCTATGAATTTAGGTTAGTCACGATCTCTCAACAAATTTTTTCCTGATAATTTGACATGATAGAGTCTAAAATTGAATTAAGTTTTGTCAATCCATGATTAATATCTAGCATACTGATCTTTCTCCATTACCCAGATTTTTTTTAAACACTAATCCCCTTCCTATTACTCGGATGCCATAGGTAACTTAATAAAATACCTATGGTAATCTCTATTTTTTTTTTTCAATAAGAAACACCCAACTCCCCTTGTGATTTCCTGGATACCGAGGTAACTTGGTAGTATACCTGTGGTGACCTCGTTTTTCTTTTTTTTTTTTTTTTGGCAATAAGGAATACAGACTCGGGTTTCAATTTCTATAGATACAGTAAGTAACGAAATAGGATAACGATGGTAGTACACTAATATTTCTACTTTTATTCTTAGAACGACCAACTTCAAACTTTTACTCCATTATCGTGGGTGACTATCATTGGCCAATAGGGTGACTGCCAGTAATCCGTGAAGACCCATCGACTATGAGACCCACCGAAAGTTTGATACATATTTAAACCATAAAAGTTTAGTTTATATTATCACAATTTAATTGGTTAAAGTAAGAAGATTAAATAATCTTAGTAAATGATTTAAAACTATAAGGAATTAGCATTTTAGGACAAAAACATGAGAATAGTAACCTAAATATATGGATACGTACAACCACATAATTTTGAAGAGTCATGTGCCAAATTTTTCTTCAAGGCATTAATATTCTGTCCTTTGAACAAGCGCTTGGCTCGCATTCTGTACAAACTATACGTAGTCTAAGTTGATCCATGGATGTATGAGCTTGACCGATATCTCTTAGACTATGATTCCGATAGATCAACCGACGATTACCTAAATGACGTTTCTGGAACCATACAAGTACTTCGATGATGGTTATCTACAGTACAAAGTAGATTGCGTGGTTTGGGAAAATATAAACTACATGCATCACTTTGGTGCACGAAATTGAAGATTATCCGCCAAACCGGACTGCGATTAACCTTACTTTTGTTTGGTTATTTCCTTTTCCTATGACGTTTTTATTAGTGTT
The DNA here is from genome assembly GCA_002914805.1 of Parasponia andersonii. Taxonomy (NCBI): domain Eukaryota; kingdom Viridiplantae; phylum Streptophyta; class Magnoliopsida; order Rosales; family Cannabaceae; genus Trema; species Trema andersonii. The sequence goes on from JXTB01000292.1 coordinate 549,300, forward strand.
GCTTGTTTATTGTCTCACAATAAAGGTAGGAGAAAAAAAATATAATTTGAAAGCTAAGGTACTAGCTACAAAAAATAAGACTTCCTCTGACATATTGAAATGTCGGCAAAAGTATTTAAAACGTGTCAGCAAATGTCCTTTGACTTTTGTTGACGTAGTTTTCTGTCAGCGGCCATCATCAGCGAAAGATCGTAACTAAAAGTCATTTACCAATAAAAACTGACACATGTCGGCAAAAGTACTCTTTTGCCGACGTGTCACGGGCTTATGCAGATGCTTATATTACATCTGCAAAAATATTGCGTCGGTAAAGATGTGACAAATTTGAAATCGTTGGTCAACCATTCGCCGATGCAAAACATACTTGACAAATATCACATTTTTGCTTATGCAAAAATATGTTAGTAAAGGGAAAAGTTAATAATTAATTTTTTAAAATTTAATAAAAAATTTTCTGGCGCACTAGTAAATAATACGTCAACGAATGTTTTATTACTTTTTAAATTTAATAAAACTTATAATTTTTGTCGATGCATTAGCATTTATATCATTTAATTTGGTGTAGGGTACATCGAGGATTAATTCCCCTATTAGTAAAAGGGATAATTTGGGTAATAAGGATGATTTATTATAATGTGAGGAAAAGTTTTTGATTAGTAATATATTACATTTTTTTTGCTTCAATATTAACATACCAAGTTTGTAGGATTTGAATTTTATACATCAATATTTGAATTTTATACATCAATAATGGAGGTGAAAAGTAGATATTAACCAACAGATCATAATAGGGAAACTATGGTCATCAAAACAATAAAAATATAACATAATAATATTTTTTTTTTGGAGTGGGACTTTCAAGAGAGAAAAATGCAATAAATGGCTCTAAAAAGATATGCACATTTACAAATTCTTTATGTCAAGGAGAATTTTTTTACGTAAAAATGAGGACGAAAATGAATAGTGATTAACAAATTGGAAGGATGAATTCCATACAACTTAAAGTTGAGTGTGCTTTGTCGTTAATTTAAGCCTTTTTTTTGCTCAGAAAATTTAATCAAATGTTTATAATATGGTTTCCTCCCTTATTCTTTTCTATAATCAAAAGTTTAGAATATAGCCTAATCAAAAATATGATTAATCAATGAAGAAAATCACATAATTTACTTCAAAAAAAAATTGACATATGATGCAAAATAAGATAATAAATGAAATTAAAACCAATATTAACAACGATTATATATAAGGTTAGAAACTAGGCATCAACTTAATTTACTCTTAAACTACCTAAAATATGAAATTAATACAAATTGAGGAAACATACTTTCAGATAGTAAAAATTATTCTGATTGATTAGTCTCACCACATACAACATTTCTTCAAATATAATTGCTTAGGATGTGTAATAGTAAACGTGTCCGAAAATATATTTTAAATTTTTATACCTATGCTGACACCTAAGTGTTGTCAGCAATTGAATATCAAATTTTTATCTAAAATCAAATACGCGCTAAAAATTCGCCTTTCGTGAGGTACGTATAGATAACAAAAAAAAAAAACTTGACTTTTGCCGATACAAAAATACATCAACAAATGTATACATAATAAAAAATAAAAATAATTGACTTTTGATGACGCAAAAACATATCAGCCAATGTATTTTATATTTATACTTATTTTTTTGTGGGGCAAATGTATTTCAATTTTTTTTTCCAAGATAAGACGCAAAGTCTATAATGCGTTAGTAAATGTATTTCAAATTTTTTATCCCAAGATAAATACGCACCCAAAATTCACCTTTCATGAGTATTTTTTGTGGGTCAATCTTTTGCCGACGCAAAGTCAATAGTGCATCGGTAAATGTATTTCAAATTTTTTAATACCAAAGTAAATGAATGCCAAAAATTTACCTTTTGCGGGAATATATTTTTCGGCCAATCTTTTGTGACTAAAGTCAATAACACGTCAACAAAAGGTCAAAACAATCTAAGAATTTTTTACGTGCAAACTATTTTTTGGCGTGCAATCTGTCAAGAAATACATTATCCACAGAATTTTTTTTAAGAGATCTTAGTGGAAAAACAATGTTTCTTGTGGTATATATATATATATATATATGGGTACCAATCTAATAGGTATTTTTTTTATTTATACTTATGTATCATTTTTTCTAATAAAAATATATTATGCATAATTTTTTATTGTAAAAAATAAGAGAAAGATAAATAACATTAATGATGAACATCTTTTCATGCACCTCATTATATCTGTTAGATCATTATTAGACGATGATTCAATGACTAAAAAAAAATATCTAAACATAGGTATAAAAAAGAATACTGAATTGGTAATATATATATATATATATAAAGATAAAGGACTAACCAAAATTGTGTGTATCACTTGAAATTTCCTACTGGCTAAAGATTTAAGGTTGGTTAGTTGAAAAAATATTGATCAGTGATTAGATACCTAGGTTTTTAATTTGACTTATTGAATGATTAGATACCTAATCTAACTTTTCAATTTCTCCAAGTTTTGATTGATCAAAATTTTGGATTTCTTAGCGCATGGAATGGCTGTGCGAGATAGGGAATATTCATATTAATTATAGTTACTAAGAGTTAAAATAAAGGACCTCTGAAAAAGGAAAGAACGAAAATAAAAGGGACCTTTTATTTATTTATTTATTTTGAGGAAGATAAAAGGAAATACGAGCGCTTAGATGTCACAAGCGGCTAATCATAACCCTTTATTTTGGAAAGTAAGAAGCACGGTCATCACCAGATCTGAAAAGTGTTATCTCTAAATTTTGCTAAATGAAATCTCAACCCCATCAACCGGCTTTTGATGTGGAAGATATGCAATCCCTGCATCCGGATTGAGCAATTCCCACCTGAAATAATTTCCTTAAAATATAAGTAAAATAAATTTATACATACAAAAAAAAATCATCAATTAATAATATTCAAACGTATAATAATAATGGAGCAAGTTTTTCTCACTTGTATTTCGTAGACAAATGGTGTAGAAAAAGTGAGAGTTGTATCTTAGCAAGCATGTTTCCAGCACATAGTCTTGGTCCGCCTCCAAAAACTTGGTACGTTCCTGGCTTTGCTGGTTCCTGATGATCATAGAGATCATGTGACATAAATAAACTAAGCTAGGTAATGATCATGGGTTATGATTTTATGTACTTATATTTCAGTTCAAACAAAAGGACCATATATAGATAGAAAGAGCAGGGATCGTATATATGAAATTGAAAGGCTCACATTCCATCGATCTGGGTTAAAGCACATGGGATCTTCGAAGTTTTCTGGATTCGTTTGGATGTATCGAGTCCACAGAATCACCTTCCAACCTTTTGGTATCTTATAACCTGCAAAATATTTGTATATAATTGTATATACACAAGTCTAATTTGTAAAAAATAAAAAATAAAAAAAGTTTTTCCAATACAAATGATCGGAGCGAACTTTAGAAACAACCTCTCTCGTACGTTAACTTTTCTAAAGGACATGAAATTTTTTATATGATTTTTTTTCTTTTTCTTTTTTGTACTTGAACTTAAAGGACAAACGATATGTCAGACTTTTAGAAGGAAACGATATTAATTTGTTGATCACAACTAATATTATCTTCATAGTCTTATTTTTAAAAGGTTAATTTTCACTAGCCAGTGATCCCAAAATAGTTATAAAGATTGTACTACTTTAGTCCTTAAATTAATTCTCAATCTAGATCTTACATTATATAACTTTGATAATGTTGTACCGTTGCTGTTAATTGGTCCCTTCATTAAAAATTGTTAAATTACTCTATGTTTTCATTTTTTCCAACGTACAAATTTTTAATTCATTCAGTTTCGAACATATATAATATATGTATGTACCTTTATACTCAACTTCATTGGTAGCCAATCGGAAAGAAAGCACGGTGATGTTAGCCATTTTTATGGTTTCTTCAACCACCTGTTTGAGAGCCAGATTTTTTTTTTTTTTTTTTTTTTCCTTTTAGGTAACTTTGTGCAAATTATTTTTAACGCCAAAAATGATCTACTATATAAAAATCAATTAAATTAACCTTGTCTGTGTATGTCAATTTTGAAACATCATCACTTGTAATGAAGTCCCCTGTCTTGTTCCGGATTATAGCCATATTTTCCTCCTGCATATAAGATTATTTTCATAGATATTTATTGTATAAATCAATATATTTTGTAGAGTAATTAAGGCTGCTTCTTCAATTCCTTCCAAAAAAAAGTGCTTCTTGAGTGAGTATTGTAATATTTACCCATATGACGTTTGAGTATGATGGAGTAGCAATAATGAGTCAAGACTTGTACCAAAAACTCTGTTGTTTTTAATAATTATCTAAATATAGAAGGTCATTTAATACTTTAAATAATGGGCAACCAGTTTTTTACATGTTAAGATAAATATTATTATTGTTTAATTTTCATTTTTTCAATATAATTTCATTAATACACTCTTAATATTATAATTCTCATTAAACTTTTTTAGGGATAGTTCTCATTAACGTTAAAAGGAAAAGGGAAAAAAAAGGAGCAAACTCACGATATTACATTTTATCATAAAAATATATATGATCGTATTAAAATAAATTAAATTAAAATTATCAACGAAAAGTATAAGAAATTTTGATCTATTAAAAAAATTAAATTCATATTATAATTTTCAAAATTAAAAGGTGACAAAAGCTTTTTCTAAGCTTATTATATAAAAGAAGAAAGGTAAATCATATACCAAAGATATTTCATTTCATATTAAAGGTATTAAAATTTCAAAAAAAAAAGTGTAAGAAAAAAATAGAATTGCCCATAACTTTAAATGGAAGATTTTTATTCCGTTCCACAAATATTAAAAATATTCCCAAAACTCATTATATTCATGAATTTGAATTAAAGCATAAGTAAATTAGTTGCTTTCTATGAACTAAAATTAGAAGAGAAATAAATAATAGAATTTACCTACAATAGCATGTCACTTTCAACTTGTTCAAAATACCCATTTGTGAAGAAAAAATAAAAAGAATTTTTTGGCATAATTGGCTCTCATATTATTCATGAATGGCAAAATGGTCCTTGAGTTATTATTTTTGGCAATTAAGTCCCTAAGTTTTAAAAATTTTATTCATTAAGTCATTTTTATTAGTAGTTGTTAAAATAATAGATGAAATTGAGCATTTTCAAGTCATATACAAGGGTTTTGAAGGTAAAAATCAATATTTTGTTACTAATTGGAGTTGGAAGAAAAATAACTAAAAATTAATTACAATTAACAAATTAATATAAAAATTAAAAAAAATCAAAAATTCTAAAATTTCTCTAAAAATTTCTTTCTATTCCTTCCAAACTAATTAGTATTAGTTAAATACAAATAAATTTTTTTCACTTTAAATCTTTAACATCGACAAATAAAAAAGACTTAATTGCCAAAAATATAACTCTGAGACTATTTTGTCAACTTACGAATAATATAAGATAAGGGTCAAATATGTCAAAAACCCAAATAAAAATACTCAGCGACTAATTATGTTATAAATCATACAAAGAATTATCTATCATGTAATGAGTTAGTTTTTATATGGTACGTAACTAATATATGTACGTACCCTTAGCATTTTGAGGACATTAGGGTACTTGGCAAGATAATATAGAGCCCACATGGAAGCAAGTGAAGTGGATACATATCCACCAACAACGAGGGTCACAATGTTGTCTATGATCTCTTGGTCACTCAGTTTATTCCCTTCATCATCTTCAATTTGCATCAGACCGTCCATGAGATCAAGATCCTCCTTACTAGTACTGCTGCCAACTTTAATTTGGTCTTTCTTCTTCTCTAGCTCCGCCCTAAAGATAGCATCAAGCTTCTTCCTACACTGCAAATCAATTCAAGGTAAATTAATTTGATATAATTTAATAACCTTCGTACATAGGTACTATATATAAATTGAAAAAACAAACCAGACGAGCACGATGATAAGCAGATCCAGGAACGTTAAAAGGATGAGCTCTCATTCCTTTGACTAACCCATCAATCAATTCATCCATGGTATTTAGGAGAGGCCCTGGCTCCAAGCTTGCGAACAATTGTCCTATGTTTTCAAATGTCACCTATAAAAGATGAAAATTTTTTTTAGTATTTTACAATCAAGCTTGCAAACCTTTTTTTTTTTTTTTCTAAATGACGTTTGATGATACTCCTTTATTTATATATATATATATATATATATATATATATATATTCCCGTTTTAAGAGTAAGTTAGCCCAAGTGTGCTAGCTAGCTCATTGGTTATTTATGGTGGATAAATCTTGGACCAACTCTATTCCTTGGTTTATCCCCTTTTGTGACAGTTGATTATGTGATTTCAATATTATTCTATTTCATTCAATACAGCATTCTGTTACACGAACATTATGTTCCTTTCTACTATTTTATTATAAAAAATAGATTATATATAAATAAATATATATATATATAGGACACTAATTTAATAAGTATTTTTTTATTTATATATATATGCATCGTTTTGAACAATAAAAATTTATTATATATTTTTTTATAATAAAAAATAACAATAATAATACACATTATATATATATATATCTTACCTTTCTAGTTTCATGATATGCTTTAACAGTGCCATTTTGAGACCAAGAATTAAGCGCTGCCACCATGCGGGGTTGAACTGCGACAGCGATACGGCGGAGAGCGTCGGGCCGATTAATGGCATTGATGACGTAGCTTCTAAGCCTTGCATGGGCTTTCCCATGGACTGCCACTAGAGAAGTCGAGCCCATAAGATCCACTTTCGGCCACTCTAAAAGGAAGGTGTTGTCCGATTTGAGTACAAATTTGTTGACCGAAGGAAAGCATGCTATGATGGACGGTGATCCGAAGAGGTGGGTTCTGTACAAACCTACTCCATCACCATACCTAAAAATGCAATATGATCATTGAAAGTACGTGACTTAAAATTTTGTGTTGCTGATTGATGTGGGTCCCACAATAGGATTATTTCTATATAATTAGTTAGAATATTTATAGAAGAAAAAGAAGAATAAAAGATCTTACTTCTTGCGCTTAGTATTGATGAATTCATCAGGACGTTGAAGAACTTTGAAGTACCAAAGAAAAGTGAGCATTTCTCCCAAAATGGGAAAGCCCATGTGGCCTGGCGGCAGCTTAGCGGTGGCCGCTGAGTCCCATAGCTTGAGAGGAACCACGTAGCGGAGCTCATTCCACCACCATAACAAGTACCCCAATAGTGGCAAAACACCCAACACCATAGCCAACCACTCCATTATTTCCTTTCTATTACCCTAAAAGAGCAACTAGCTACGACTCGTTCGTGTAAATGCTTCACCACTTTTAAAGGGTTCTAATTTTCCCAAATTCTATATATATAGAGAGAGTGAGAGAGATAAATTGAACAAAGAACTGTGGTATGCGTACTAAATATCGTTGAACTCTTTAGTATTTATTTCTACTTGTACGAAATTGACGGAGAAAAGGACAATATAATTACTTATTTCTTGCTATAGTTGATTCCATGTTGATTATTCCTCCCACCAATTAAGGGAAATATACAAAAGTACGTAATCTAATCCAACCACAACGAAAGCTACAACTCAGCATTGTCGTGTACAACTTTAATTGGCAGACAAATTTTATTATTATTATTATTATTATTATATGCATGAACTAAGCTCATGAGTAGATAATTATAGCACTTTCCAATATCATGTGAATTGTATAGTTTTATATACT
>JXTB01000293.1:5874-22647 GCA_002914805.1 Parasponia andersonii
AGTAGCCTTGAACTCTTCAATAGCTTTGTGAACTGCCTCTGTTATCGCCTCCTTCATGCGATCCGGATGCTCAGAGATAGTTTTCTCGAGCTCTTTGACTTTCTCCTCGAGATTCTCCTTCTCGAGCTTATCCTTGATCAGGCCTTCGAGCAGCTGTTGCCTCTCCAAGTCGAAAGCTTTTTTCTCCTCTTCTCGAGCTTTCTTCGAGTTCTCGAATGCTTGGATTATCTCTTTGATTTTTCGGCCTTTTCTAAACATTCGAGGACTGGGTCATGCATCAGGACAGCAGCTACCGCAGTCTGAAAATATAACCATTAATACCAAGAAATAATACATTGAAGAGAGAATAAAAGGTGCTTACATTTGCCAGCATCCTCAGCGCAGAACCGAAGGCAACCTTGGCAGATCGTTCCTTCATCCTCTCCCAGCCCTCCTCGAAAGTGAAACGATCAATGAAGGTTGCGCTCATACCAGCCTTCTCTGATAATTGATTGAGGAGTGCGAAGAGCTCCTCGTCCTTATCAACCTGGTTTGGTTCCGAAGAAGTGGTAGTCTCCTTGGATGGTTTGGGATGACTCATTGTTTGAGGCTGTGGAGGAGGCGAGCTTGCCGGGATGTCCTCAAAGGTGACTTTTCATTTTTTGGAAGTGTCGACCTTCTCTTTCCCTTTCGATGACGATAGAGGTGTGCTCTCTGGCGTCTTGGAATTGCCATAGACCCCAGAGTGGAAGGTAGTGCTCGCAGTCCGTTACCAATAACTATCTCTGTACAGATATGTCAAGCGAGGTGACATAATACGATGATGATGAAAATATGTATATATATATATATATATATAATTACCTTCTTGCTATTGAGAAGCTAGTGGTGATGCTGTTTCTGGAGATGATGGTTCTGAAGTTGAAGGGGTGGTAGGTGCTTTTCGTTTCCTAGGTTTGGAAGACGAGGCACTCTTACCTGTCTGCTTCCTCGGCTTCTTATTTTTCGAGCTCGAAGGTCTGGACGAACAGAGGGTGGGGTCAGGTAACACGGCTCCCTTTGGAAGCAAACTATAAGCGACCAAGTTCTTGGAAGTTCCAAGCTTCTTCCAATCAAATTCCTCAATTGGAAGGTCGTTGATTTTGTACACCCTTGTGAGCTGTTCCCTGGAAAGTCCGGGCCGTTCCCTGTTATCTACGATGACATACGAGTGCAATCAGAATAAATATGATAATACAGAAAAAGGCGATAAATTGAAAAGCTACCTACCAGGATTCTGAAAAAAGCCGTTATCCGCATAGTCAAAGTAGAAAAATGGATTTTTCCATTTTCCCATGTTGCGAACCCCGTAGATTGTTTTTATTGCCTGGTTCGACCACTTACTCGCATAAAAAAAGCCAAAATCTGATGGGTTTGATTTCACTTGCTAAAACCAAGCGAACTCTTTAGGAGCGGGGGTGTCTAAACCTAATTTGTGGTAAAGTATGTACAAACCTACCATATATCTATATGTATTTGGAGTCAGTTGGAAAGGGACGACCCCACAGTAGTCGATGATTGATTTTATGTATGGATGAAGTGGGAGGTGGACACCGCATTTGAGAACTGCTTCAGAAAATGAGGCAATTCTGCGTGGTGGTGTGTGTGGTCGATTGAATTCCATGGGAAGGCGAAGAAGGATTGCAATCTTATAGTTACACACGATTTTGCTGAGCTTGTTCATTGTGCAGCTCGTCCTTATATTGATACATAACCAATTTCCCTCTACGTATTAATAGCCCGTTGCGAAGGCAGAGGCATCCCTGATATGCCGAGACCACTGATCTTGAGGGAGGTCACCTATGCGAGGACTATTTTGCCTGACCCCGGTTATCTCTACTTCGGGTTATGGCTCAAGGTAATCTTCAAGGTTTATGAAGCTAACAATGGAGTTCTCAGATTCTCCTGAGAATACATTCCCTTCCCTAAAATCCTCACTACAAGACATCTGAAAAGAAATACGGATGAGTTTAGTCCTATGCGAGCATCAAGGATCTTTGCTATATGCAAGCAAATTTTTGGGGTTCACCCTAGGATTGAATTAACAAGCAAGCTCATCAAATTTTTTCTAATCGGTCTATGGATTCATAAAAATTGCTCGAGCAGTTCGTCAAAAATAAATAAATAAATAGGGTTTCAGACCCTAAACTCTTTTACGAGTTCGTCTTTGTCCATTGTTTAAAAAAGAGTCTATTCTACGAACTGGCAAAGGGGATCTGAAAAATTCTCATTCCAATCCATCCGAATGTGGGATGGGTTCTTATTCAGATCATTTGGACTCCACAGTTTGTTTCAATTTCTAGAAATAAAAACTGAAAATAAGTTTTTTCGAGACAGACGAAGAACAATAGGAGAGAAAAAATATACTAACCTTTCTTCGAAAACAGAGGGATTGAGATATAGTCTGAAGGATTGTGGTCACTCCGTCGGAGAAGATACTGGAACTGTACGAGCTTAAAACTGGAACGACGCTGGAGGGGTTGCTCTGTGAATACTTTAGGTTTTAGAAAGATGGAAGACAATAGGGTTTGTAATGAAGAAGCGGATTGAATTCCGATATTTATCTCTTGAGCATTACTAAATCACAGCCGTAAATCAAGGTATTAAATTTTCAGATCTAAAGGCCGAAGTTCACGCGGGATTTGATTTTTCCGAAATTAAATCGGTATCTTTTCAGAATTTGAAATGATTCGATTTAAGACAACAGCTGGCATCATCGCTATCATTAAGTCTCCTTGAGTTTTGCTATTCTTTTTAGAAAAGACGACACGTATTTTCATCTATCAGAAAAAGGTACGCGTGATCTTGAAAAATGTGAAATTTAAGATCTGGCGACTCTTCGACTCTTCAAAGGTCTCAAGTCTAGGTCATGACGTCGCATTTTTCAAGCTCGCACTTACATTAGAAGGAAGCTCCATTTTGTCCTGAAGAACTAATGGAGCTGGAGGGGCAATTGTTGTGCGGTCTAAAATCGTATGTCAGGTCGCATGAGTAAGATTAAGTGCGACCTCTTCCGAAAGAGTTACATGCGACCTCCTCCGAACAAGTTTAAAGCAACCTCCTCCGAACAAGTTAAGTGCGACCAGAATGAAAAGGAGATTAGTCTACACTTCGTCAAACGGGTAACCTACAAAGAAAGGGAAGCGAAAGTTTCTCTTTAAAGATCGATCAATCATCTCATTTAAGTGATTACCTAGTTATATTGTTACTCAAATTATATTGTCCGATTATACAGTTACCTATTCTCACAATTGGGAAATATTGAGCTATCATCATCTATATAAAGGGAGTTCAATGTTTTAATAAGAGGATCTTAGACTTTTTCTGATCTTGGGAGGTTGAGGAATTTTTGAGAGAACTTTTTTGACTCTTACTTCTTCTTTCCAGACAACATATTGTAATTTCGAGTTCTTATATTTCTCGACAACATATTGTAATTTCGAGTTCTTATAATTCTCCAGAGAAATAGTGAAAAACAATGGACGTAGGTTCATCTTTTTTGGGGCTGAACCACTATAAAATTTTTGTCTTTTTATTTGCTTTGATGGTAACTCTTTTCACACAAATCATATCTTGCAAAATTCATTATTCAGAAAACTTCCATCAACAGCATCTATTTTCTTTTCTTCTTGTGTTCATTTTATTTATTTATTTTTATTTTCTATATTTTTGTGGTTTGTTTGTTTACTCATGGCTGAGTCAACGTTAATCCAAAAAGGACGTGCCACGTCATTTGAATACTTTTATTAAAGAAAAAGTCCACATTCACAGGAGAAGAGCTACCGTCACCTACGAGGCCAACCGTTTCTCTAGAACTGTTCAAGTACGATCTACGAATTCGATGACTCAATTTATCCAATAAATTCAATCTTTTGTGCTACCTGTTTCTAATCACAGGTGACCTTATCCTTATCGAACCTTGGAGGATATATTCAAAACTGAAATGACCCATTGGCCCCTATTTCAATAAACTATTATAAGCAAAAGCCAGCTCTTGCCGGAGCTGAAAGTGGTTAAAGGCCGTAAATAACTTTCCAATAAGGACAGTTGTCCTCTCCTAAGAGCACCATATGTACGGACGTCATCTTTGGCTAATGCATATCCTAAAACTAAAAAAATTAATTTTAAAAATCCGTATTTTAAAATGAGTTTATTTGCTTTCAAACTAAAAGAGTCCGATATTTATTATTATTATATTAAACTAAGAGTTTTATATTTTTAATCTATTATTAGATATTAGAAAATAAGCCACTACAAATACATCCACTGGTTTTGACTGTTCTGGGTGTTCTTTCTTATCGCCATTGTAGCACATTTCACTCTGTAAGTCGAAGTTTATTTTCCTTTCATCATTTTTTTTTTTTGCCTTTTCTCTTATCTGAGTTTGTTTTTGTATGTTTATTCATTATTTTTTTTTAATGAATTTCTCTTTCTTGGTTTAGCCGCTATTTCTTCTCTGGTGAAAGTTCAACCCTTTTTCTGGGATTTTTTATTTCTTATTTCTTTTTTTTTTAGAGGTAGGATTTCTATATTTTGTTATTTATACATGCATAAGATAATAGTTTCATGTACTGTAGACTTTGCGGGTTGATCTTTAAATCTACTAGTTTCATTTGCTGCAGGTAAAGTCCTCTGTTTAGGGTGCATATTGTTAGTGTTGTTCTGCAAAGTTGGGCCTGTTAAGATTTTATTTTATTTAGAAGATAAAATAGAACAATAAAATAAAACTGGTTATAGTTGTTTATATATATGTATCTATATATAATATATATATAGAAATGATTATTTGTATGGTTTTAATTATTTGATGATGGTCATGATCATGTGTCCTTGTACATTGTATATTGCAGAGTTATTTGTGAGAGACTGAAAATGAAGCCTGTCGAGATATTGTTGCTGTTCCTTTGTTTCAATGTGTTTACCTTTGGAGCGGTAATGATAAAGCAAATTTTGATGTATTTTTGTTCATGACAATAGTTTTGCTTTTTGAGATTTTCTTAGTTATTATTATTTTTTCCCCCTTTTCTGTTATTTTTCTTTGGCTTTCTCAAATGCAGATTGGCGGTCCGCCAACATGTCCTGCTGATCTTGATGGTGAATGCGGTGATTCTGGTGAATGGAAAGGGGAATTTTTCCCTGGAATTCCTAAAATTAAGTATGAGGTAGGGAGGTGTATCGCCTGCTTTTTTATTGCTATTTTAAATTATGTGCTAAGTACCTCATTTACATCATTGCGCTATGAGATCTTTGAGTCCGAATGTAATTTAACTATAAGGCCATCTATGGAAGTTAAACTTTATTTCAGCAGTCAGAGTTACTAAATATTGCCATTTTTCTTGTATTGACAACTCAATTTCTAAAATGTTCATAGTTTAGTGTCTTTCAATTAACAAACTGTTTCTTTCTACAAATGCGTAAGTATGGTAGTTTAAACATGTTCTATGTCTACAATTCCCGATTTCAGGGCCCTTCTAGCAAGAACCCACTTGCATTTAAATGGTATAATGCGGAAGAGGTAATCCTAGGGAAGAAAATGAAGGTTAGTCTGTCTCTTTCTTCCTTTTTTTAAAAAAAAAAAAATTAATTTTATTCTTTACTAACAGTTCAATTTAGTGAGATATTTATATTTTCTCACTTATCTAATAATGCCTACAGGATTGGTTTAGATTTAGTGTAGCATTTTGGCACACATTCCGTGGAACTGGAGCTGATCCATTTGGTGCACCAACTAAATATTGGCCCTGGGAGGATGGAACAAATTCATTGGCTATGGCAAAGAGAAGAAGTATGACTAATATCTACTTCTGCAATTTTGGTTTTTTTTTGGTCTATAAATAAATTTTTTAATTTTATTTTGGTAGTGAGACGTGTGTGAATGGAAATAATAAGAAATGTTGTTTACCGTACAAATGCAGTGAGAGCTAACTTTGAGTTCATTGACAAGCTCGGAGTTGATTTTTGGTGTTTCCACGACAGAGATATAGCCCCTGATGGCAAAACCCTGGAGGTCAGTTAACTTTTAGGCTCATTTTATTTGTCTACTGTCTATATGATAGCTTACTGAGAGAAGAAAGTATGAAGCTGGAGTTTTGTTGTTTTCACTCGGAATTTAGAAACAACACAAAGCTAAAAAGAAGCATTCCAATATCACAACAGTGTTCTGACGTTTTTCATTTAGTGAATCTTAAGTAGTGAGAGAGATTTCATTTTGCTTTGTTTTTGGCTTCAGGAAAGTAATGCTAACTTGGATGAAGTTGTGGCACTTGCTAAGGAGCTTCAGGTAATTTACTTGGACAAAGTGGGAAATAGCCTGTGATTTCCCTGCATAAACTTTCTTGGTGCTTTTCTAAATAAGATATTTCCTTACATTCAAGTAGCAGGTTCACTATGCATTTCTTTTAAACAAAAGTACCTTTATGACTTAAGAAGGTTCTTCCTCTTAGAAACTTAGTACATTGTTCATTGATAAACTGTCTACACCAATAAGAACGTGAGTAAAAGGACTGATTTATGATTATTTTCATTTGACTTTTACTTAAAATTTATTGGAAGTTCTAGTTTTGTTGCAAGTCTTTAAGACCTGAGATACTCAAAACTCTTGCATACCAACTTAGATTTTATTACTTATACTAAATGGAAAACATCAATTTCCTATGTTCATTGCTCCTTGTTGTTTGTGCCTGGTTACCAAGTAGATTTTTGGGCAAAATGATGATAATTTAAAATCTTTCCCTAGGGCAGTCTGATCTGATCTAATTGTTGCTTTTGATGATTCTTAAATATATACCAAAACTTGTTTTTGTTGCACAATATTGTGCTCATTTTATGCCTCCTCATTGACTATTCAGGGTTCTAAAATTCACCCTTTGTGGGGCACAGCTCAGCTGTTTTTGCATCCCCGGTACATGCATGGTGGTGCCACTAGGTAATCTTTTAGATAATGCTATGACAGTGCTTTGTTCGTAACTTATTCTATTTCTAATTCTTTGAATGCTGTGCAGCTCTGAATTAAGCGTATATGCATATGCTGCTGCCCAAGTTAAGAAAGCTATAGAGGTGGGTCTTTGTGCTTGTAATGTTGAGTAATGGTGTGATTGTTTCCAATCACTTGAATTCTAAAAGGATATTGCTTGTCCCAGAAATATAAAGCTGATATGTCTATGCATTCTACAGGTCACACATTACTTAGGGGGAGAAAATTATGTATTTTGGGGTGGCCGTGAGGGTTATCAGAGTCTTTTGAACACTGACATGGGACGAGAACTTGATCATTTGGTGCGTTCATGCCATAAACATCTCTAATTATAACTGTCTGCGACCTATTGCAGTACATTTTGGCTCTTAATATACATTGTATTTGTTGAATGTGTTCCCATACCATTCATTTCATTACTATGCCTTTTCCCTTTCGTGAGCTTTTTGTCTATCTACTTGCAGGCTAGATTTCTTGAAGCTGCTGTTGCCTACAAGAAGAAAATTGGATTCAATGGTACCTTGTGTTTTTAAATTGTTAACTTAGTGATTTCACTAGTACTTGTAAGTACATGATTAAAAGATCATTGAATAAAGAATAGAGTACAGAATTGATGCGCGAGCACTTAATCTCTTGCCAGACTTCCTTCCTTCCTTTTTTTTTTTTTGGGTAGAAGTGAAGTTATATTTGGTATTCTTTTTTTTGCTACTGAGCCAAAATTCTGCACGTGGCTTATATTTTTTTATTTTTGTCTGCTGTGGTATTCAGGGACACTGCTGATTGAACCCAAGCCCCAAGAACCGACTAAACATCAGTATGGTTATTGTCTGTTTACTTGATAATGTGGTTTCTTCTCATCTCTATGTCACATATGACATTATTCTCTCAGGTATGACTGGGATGCTGCGACAACAGCCAATTTCTTGCGAAAATATGGCCTTATAGGTGATCTTTGTAACCATCTTTTATAATTTCTGTCTCCATAAAAGTGAATATTCAGTAGTTTTTAGATACTGCATTTTGCAATATTCATTAATTAAGTAATTTATTTATTTACTTTTGGTAATGATACTGTTAATCCAGATTGTGTTATGTGGAATATGAGTGATGTCATTACATTTTTTTTCCCCACAATTATATGTTTCTTTTAATTCTTTCCTTCCCATGCCTGTTTATATGAGGTTCATCATTGGATATACTAAAATTGCCCTATCAGTTGTATGATCTATCTTCGTTATGTGATTTTGTCTCGTGAGATTTACATTTCTGTCTTTGAGATGACTCTTCTGCTTGATAAATTTTTACATTAAATCTTCTTAACTTTGTAGTATTGTATAATATTTCTGAAATGGAAAAAAGATATTCACATTTAAAACTTGTTTTCATTCACACTGTATTTACTTGTACCCAATTGTTCCATTCTTTTTGTAGGAGAATTCAAACTCAACATTGAGTGTAACCATGCAACACTCTCGGGTCATAGGTACATCACTTTTTATTATTTAAGCATTTCTTAAATAAATGTGTACTTTTTACATCTCCATTGATGAAAATGTAGAACTGTTCTACAAAACAATAATGACATTTTGTACTGCAGTTGTCATCATGAGCTTGAAACTGCAAGACTTAATGGCCTACTGGGAAATATTGATGCAAACACTGGCGATCCTCAGATTGGTATCGGATAGTAGTTAATTGTTTCACACACTTATCACGAATTTTTTCCAGTAACAAAAATTTTGGTTGGAACTTTTCTTGCTACAGGCTGGGATACAGACCAGTTTCTTACAGATATTGGGGAGGCAACTATGGTGATGTTTAGTGTGGTTAAAAATGTGTGTCAGATACTGATCTCTAGCAATTTTATGTACAGCGTTAAAAACTTATGGGTGAATCTAATTATTATTTTTTTCTTTATGGTTATTTCCTCTCCATCACAGGGAGGATTAGCACCAGGAGGATTCAACTTTGATGCGAAACTGTTAGTTCTCTTATTTCCTTTTGATTTATGCTTGCTTTATTCTCTCTCTCATTGTGGATCTCTTGAGTGCCTCTTATTTTTATATTGATTTGTTACTCTATGCCACAACATTTAGACGAAGAGAGAGCACGGATGTTGAGGACTTGTTTATTGCTCACATCGGCGGAATGGATACCCTGGCCCGTGGACTTCGTAATGTTGCCAAGATTATTGAGGTTGCATGTCTATGTTACTCTTTACTTAGTACCTGGCTTAAGGGATAAATGTTATTTTCGTTCTATTGACGAGAAACTATATGCTCTTTTTCTCCTCTTTTTTGCCTCCTTAATCACAAAATCAGGATGGTTCTCTTCCTGAGCTTGTTCGCAAACGGTACTCGAGTTTTGACACTGAAATTGGGGCTCTAATAGAGGTAACTGGCTCCTAAAGTGTTTTCTCTTTCTCTTGGTTTTAAATGCCTCTTTGTGGCTAATTTGTGTGATGCCTCTTTCTACAGGCTGGGAAAGCCGATTTTGAATTTCTAGAGAAGAAAGCCATTGAATGGGGTGAACCCAAAGTTCCATCAGCAAAGCAGGTAACTGAAAGCATAAAGTTTGTTCTTGGGTCTAGAGGGTAGCTGGCTGTTGGCAACAGTTATCTCGGATTTCCAGGACATTAGTTTACCTCACAACTGTTACATGCACTATTAAGAAGAAAAAGATAAATGATGGTTAAAATATACAAGAGGAATCTCATAGAGCATAGTGTGAGCAATACCGTGGACAAGTGATTTATTGATTATCTTATAAATCAGCAAATAGAAATACAGAAATAACTAAGAACAGTTAGAATTAGTCTCCTCTAGTTTCATAGTTAATATATCATTTCACATAGCCAAAGTTCATTTTAGAAAGTTCAGGGCAGAATCATCATGAAGTTGAGATTATTTCCCAGACAACAAACTTATCCTCCATTTCTATGTGGTTTTGAAGGAGACATTTTTAAGGGGGAAAAATTATTTTACCATGCCTTCACGAAATTCTTCAACAATCTATCATAATTACTTGAAGACAGAATCTTATCTAGATGTAACAATTGTTTACAACCCAAACAAGACAAAGAAAAAATAACTTATTGAATAATTTCGTGGAAGCATGGTATAATAATTTTCTCGATCCCTAATCAATTTTCTCATCCTAGTCAGTTCAGTTAACTATATCTGCCAATCAAATTGTGCACAAAGCACACAAATTCTCTGAACTATAGAAGAATTTAATGTTCTATCTTTTAAAATCAAGTCAGCTTTTTTTTTTTTTCTTAGCCATAAGGCAAAGAAAAAAGAGTCTGACTGTACTTATAACAGTTTCCCTCTAGTCATGAATCTTAAAAATGAGAGAAAGTTGATATTTCATATTTATTTTAATTTATTAATGCTAGAATTTGATATGCTTTCAAGACAATATAATTTTAATCTTTAACTGTCCTTTTTTTTTTTAACTCGCACTTTATGTTTTTCTTGAATGTATGCTATGTTGTTTTTAGGTAACACTTTCAAGTAGAAAAAGAAAATTATTTTTACCATACCTTAACAAAATTCTTCAACACTTTTATTTTCTAATTTTCTTGTTTGGGCTTGCAAAGAATAACTACTTCCAATTAGGATTCTGTCTTTTCAGTTATCGTGACAGTCATAGTTACTGAAGACAGAGTATTTGCTGAAGTAGTAATTGTTTGCAAACCAAAATAAGAAGAGTACAAAATTAACGTGTTCAAGAATTTTTTGGAAGCATAGTCTATTAAATTTTTTTAATCCCCTAGTCCATTTGCTCTGATATTTTACTCAATTTTCTCATCCTTGTTGAAGAATCTTCTTGGTGAATTAAGTTAGCTATGTTTGCTGGCCAGATTTGTAAACCAGCACACAAATTTCAAGTCAAACTTTTCTGTTTTCAGTCACAAGGCCAAGAGAAAAAGTTGGAGAGCATTTCTAACAGTTTTCACTTCTGGTCATGAATCTTAATAGGAGAGAAAGTTGATATGAAATATTGATTCTAGTTTCTCATATGTAGAATTTGATATGCTTTGGAGGCAGTACATTTTTACCCCTTATGATTCCCTTGAATGTTTTCTTTTCATTTGAAAAATGTTCACAACCAGTGGTGATATCACCACACACACCCACAGAAGTGCGTCCCACAGATGAATGTCCAGTGATGTTACTACTGGTGATGAATAGAAGTGCTCTTTTCGTTTGGTTATTTATTCAATATAAATGATATTAGTGCCACACACTTTTATAAATATAGGACTTATATATAAATTTTGTGATGAGTCTCAAACCTTACTAGTGCAAATGGAAAGGCAATAATAGTATTGTGACATTGATTAGCATGTGGTTCTTAGTATCAGATGTGACCTTTAGCATTTTTGTATCTAATAGGTGTATGTCACCGCCATTAACGCAATTAGTCCTATGAATTGTTGCACCGAGTTGTCTGATACCAATTTAACCGCTGATTCTGTATGTTGCAGGAACTTGCGGAGATGATTTTCCAGTTGGCTCTGTAGATACATTATCGAAGACTGGTTTATGTAAGGTTTTTTTATTATTATTATTTATTTCTTTTTTTTTAGGAAACTATTACTAATAAAAGATGGTTGAAAATTAAGTTTCTTTCAATGGTTTTAGTTTCTTGCTAATACATCTGTAACATGGTGAAAGAACCTGAGTTAAGAACCCTTATTTAGTAAATTAAGTTGATCTGATATATCTCGATCAATGTGTATCCAGCATGTGCTTCAAACACAATGTCACGTAATGGCACTAATAAATAAATCATTTCAAAGAATACCACATTGTCACTATAACTTGAACTCACATGTATTTCAAAGAATAAATTAAAAAAAAAAATAGAAATCTAACTCACGCATAGCTCTCTTGTTTTCTCTGATTATTTTCTCTGCTATCATTTTGTATCCAACCTTTATAATCATACGTTTTGTATTGGGAGTATTAACATAATACAGCAAATGGTTCAATAAAGTGTACCAAAATGTATAACAATGTGATGCAATAGGCGTTTATAATGGGTCTCACATTTATATTAGTGCATACTACAATCTTTTTAGTGGGATTTTTGTGTGTATCATGCCAAGAAAACACAAAAAATAAAAACAAAAATCGCCACATGAGAGGCAAAAATATACAAGTTATGTCTGTCCAAAGCATTACTTTTCGTTTCCCGCACGTTCAGGTCTTTGGAAGTCTTTACTTCGAACTTCGTATAGAGTGCACTTCAAGAAAATTAGTCAATATTGCTAGTGACGATCGATAAAGTCCCGTATGATATGTATATATAAAATCTAATTTCAATTCACATGAGGTGCGTTATGTCGCCGCTATCTATGCATATTTTAGTACTCAGTTTACTCTAACGCTATCGACAATGCATAGCAGTTCTCGGTAATTTTATTGGAAATCAAACCATGTCTCCAACTAGCGTAGGAATATCTACAAAGTTTAGGACTCATTATTAATTAGTTTGTGGTATCATAATTATTGGTTCAAAGACTAGTTTAGAAATAAGGGGTTTAATTAGAGACACAGTAATCTTGTTTGGTGTTGATTTTTAAGATTGAGGGAAGAAAAAAAGAGATCAACAACTTTCCGAAGTAGCAGCAAAGAAGCCACGAATATGGCTGAAAACCACTAGTTCTTGCCAAACAAGCAGCAACATTGATGGGCATGCTCCTCCTATCAGTTTTGTTCTCCTTGCTGTGCCCAGCAACACAGGAACAATAAAAATGATGCAAGTTGAATTCAGATTTTATAAAAGAATTTGAAATTGGTTTTGAAACTTTTTTCGAGTAGGTTTCGAACTAGCTATGGCCACAAAATACGATTAGGTTGACTGGTTGGTTCACATTTTGAAAACATCAGTTTGAAATGTTGGTTTGAAACCATATTCTGGAATTACTCCATTGGTGGAATAACCAATTCAACCGTCTTTTTGTTAAACTAAACAAAGAAACAAATTTCTGTCACACCAGTTGTAACATGCAATATATAAGATTACAAACGTTTATAATAAATTTTTTCAATAAATAATGTTACCAAAATATTATGGTCCAACTTTGAGTAGAATTTCGGTTGTACTTCAAAACAAATGATTGTTAACCGTCGAGGGCTGTGTTCCACACAGAGTCCTTAAAACTGATTCGCTCCCTCCACCAGAATGCTTGAGGATTTTGCAAGTGCCAGTCTCCCAGGATACAGCGACGAAGAGCAGCAGGTGAAGCACCAACACCTCCACTTTACGAACTGGATAGCTTTGAACTCAAAATTTCTAAACACTCGAAAAGCTCTAGCTAAAAAAAAAAACTGAGGAACTCAAGAACACTTGAGAGAGAATGGCAAAGAGAAGAAGGCTTCTGTTTATTTGTTTTGGTGTGTGGAATGAGGAGGGGAAGCTCACCTTTTATAGTCTCCAAGGAGGGACTTGGTAGCAAAACCAGAAAAATTTTTCATTAATCTCAAAACGTTTTCCAGTCATTAAACGTTTTCCAGAAACTAGAAAGGCTTCTGTTACTAACGTTTCATTAAACTGTGTAATAACATCCAAAACGTCAGTTCATTCTGGTTCATAATGGAAAGAAAAAAAATATTAGGCCACAACAAAAGGTTGGGCTTACTATGGTCCAAGTTTCGGCCCGGCATTCGTGTCCGCAGGTGCGGGCACACACGAGCCTATGTAAATTCAGGCCCAACCCCGAAGATTTGCACCCCCCCTGCGCGTGCCAGAGAGAGCATCTGTGGTTGTTATTCTTACCACCATCACAAAACAAGGTTCTATATAAACCACTTGCACCATGCATTTCCCACCAATTTGGGACTATAATATTTTCCTTTCATTTTCCATTTCAATGGTGCACTTTTGAGCAACAATTTCTCATTCATCTGTGTACCATTTTGAGCGTATGAATATACGAAATCGATATCCTCGCAGAGTAGAACAAGAATTCACTAAGATCTTTCATCAACAAGATATGGATCCCACTCAATTTTTAGCTTCAAAATGGTCCATGAAAATGGGTTTTATAACAAATTTTAATCTTTAAAATCCACTTGGGCTTCCAAGCCCAAGCCAAGCCCAAATTGTTTCCTTAACCCATTTTTCCAACAATCCCCCACATGAATGGAAATTGTAAAAAGAGAGACTACAGACTCTAGACAAGGTGATAGAGTTCAACGAATTAAACCTGCATAGGATAGGTAGGTGTTACCTTTTGAACCTTCCCTCGTGAGAGTATATTTACTTTACTGACTGATCAGTAGACACGATGTCTTTGAACTGTTCTGTCTTTCATGTAAATAATAATATACTTCACACAGGAATCTTTCTTAACAAATCTAGTTCTTACGGTTATATTCATTTTGGCATTGAACATCTCTGCCTGGTTCTGCAAGAGTTTCTACGGAATTAAGCCCTCATAATTCCCCTTTAAAGCGGCCCCACTTCTCTCTCACATAGGTGATTTCTTAGTTAAGAGTAACCTGCACTACTCCGCTCGATTTCTCGACGCATAAGAATCATTAAAAGCCTTTGCTTATCCTATTCCCTACAGGCATCACTGCTTTTCATCACAGGAATGGACATGAGGGTAATATCCTCACAGGAGAATAACCCTCACAGTGATCCAACTAAGTCTTTACAATTAGGTTGTCCCTTTGAACCTAGTTCTTGGGATCTCCAGTCAAATAGGTTGGGTTTCCATTGTATAGACTTTTACTTCATGGGCTTTAGTCCCATTCCTCTTGATGATTTGTCAACTAACTCTCTGTTCAACCCTTTGGTTAGCGGATCCGCTAAGTTATCCTTAGACTTCACATAGTCTATAGAAATAACTCCCGTTGAGAGTAGTTGTCTAATGATATTATGTCTACGACGTATATGTCTAGACTTACCATTATACATGTTACTCTGTGCCCTTCCAATAGCCGATTGACTATCGCAATGTATAGATATTGGCGGCACAGGCTTAGGCCAATCTGGAATATCTTCTAAGAAATAGCGTAGCCATTTAGCCTCTTCACCACATTTATCTAGAACTATAAACTCAGATTCTATCGTAGATCGGGCTATAATAGTTTGTTTTGAAGATTTCCATGATACAGCTACTCCAGCTAGTGTGAACACATACCCACTAGTAGACTTTGAGTCTTTTATATCAGATATCCAATTTGCATCGCTGTATCCTTCTAAAACTNACTTGGATTACTCGTATATCTACTCAGTCTACTGACTGTGTAGGCTATATCTGGCCTTGTGCAACTCATCAAGTACATCAGACTATCAATCACTCTTGAGTAATCTACTTGAGAAACACTCTCACCTTTATTCTTATGAAGGTGTTGACTCATGTCTATCGGAGTTCTGGACACTCCAGAATCATCTTTGTTGAATTTCTCCAAAATTTTGTCCACATACTGTGACTGATTAAGTATGAGTCCATCAGACGTTCTTGTAATTTTAATTCCCAAAATTACATCAGCTAGACCCATATCTTTCATGTCAAATTTGGAGTTCAACATATTCTTAGTAGATTCGATCATCTTATCATTACTACCAACAATGAGCATGTCATCAACATAAAGACACAAAATAATGTAGCCATTTTCAGTGTTTTTGACATAGACACATTTGTCACATTCATTGATTTTAAAACCATTAGCAAGCATTACTCTGTCAAACTTTTCATGCCATTGCTTAGGTGCTTGCTTCAAGCCATACAGAGACTTGACCAGTTTACAGACTTTCTTTTCTTGCCCAGGAGCAACAAAACCTTCAGGTTGTTCCATATAGATTTCTTCATCTAGATCTCCATTAAGAAAGACTGTTTTTACATCCATTTTGTGTACTTCAAGATTCCGCAGAGTGGCAATCGCAAGTATCATCCTTATGGAATTTATTCTTGTCACAGGAGAATAAGTATCAAAGTAATCTAGGCCTTCTTTTTGCCTATAACCTTTGATAACCAATCTAGCCTTATATTTGTCAATTGTTCCATCTGCTTTCATTTTCCTTTTGAAAATCTATTTCGAACTAAGTGGCTTACATCCTGGAGGAAGATCCACTAGTTCCCACATATGGTTTTGCAGGATGAAATCAATTTCAACCTTAATAGCCTCTTTCCACAAAGGTCATTCAACAGAACTTACTGCTTTTTGGAAGCTTTGAGGTTCACTTTCCAACATGTAAACTAAAAAATCCGGACCAAAAGATTTTTCAGTTCTCACTCTTTTACTGCGTCTAGGCTCATCTTCAACAACTTGTTCTTGGTCCTAGCTATCCTTAGTGATAGCCTCATAAGTTCGTTTAGATGTACTAGGTACTTCCTCGGATTTATACGGAAATTCATGTTCAAAGAACGATGCATTTCTCGATTCCATTATTGTGTTCTTGTGTATGTCTGGGATTTGTGACTCATATACAAGAAACCGATAAGCACTACATATATGTGCATAACCAATGAAAATACAATCTACTGTCTTTGGTCCTATTTTCACCTTTTTAGGTGTAGGTACCAATACTTTAGCAAGACATCCCCATACTCGTAAGTATTTGTAAGAAGGCTTTTTACCTTTCCACAGTTCATAAGGTGTCTTCTCTTCTTTCTTACGGGGTACCTTATTTAAAAGATAATTAGCTGTTAAAACAGCTTCCCCCCACATGTTCTGAGGCAACCCAGAACTTAACAGTACTGCATTCATCATCTCTTTCAAGGTACGATTTTTCCTCTCAGCAACACCATTTGACTGAGG
>JXTB01000293.1:29462-171385 GCA_002914805.1 Parasponia andersonii
AAGACAGCATTTAGAACCCGATATGGTCTCTTTGAATTTCTGGTGATGCCATTTGATTTAACGAATGCACCCGCAACCTTCATGGATCTCATGAATCGGATTTTCAGGCAATTTTTGGATCGTTTTGTGGTCGTGTTCATCGACAATATCCTGGTGTATTCTAAGACTCGAGAAGGGCATGCTGAACATCTGGGGATAGTACTCAAGACCTTGAGAGATCATCAGTTGTACGCCAAGAAATCGAAGTGTGACTTTTGGATGCCAGAAGTGAAGTTCTTGGGCCATGTGATTTCTCGCAGAGGTATTTCAGTCGATCCCACTAAGATCGAAGCTGTTCTGGAGTGGGAAAGACCGAGAAATGTGACAGAGGTACGTAGTTTCCTTGGATTGGCAGGCTACTACCGTCGTTTTGTGTAAGATTTCTCGTGAATTGCTTTGCCTTTGACGAAGTTGACCAGGAAGGACGTCAAGTTTGTTTGGGATCACGAAAGTGAAGAAGCTTTTGTCAGATTGAAGCAGAGTTTGACCACCACACTTGTTCTTACTGTTCCTGATAGTAACGAGCCTTATATGGTGTATACCGATGCTTCAAATACGGGTTTGGGATGTGTCTTGATGCAGAATGGTCGAGTAGTGGCTTATGCTTCTCATCAGTTAAAGCCACATGAAAGGAATTATCCCACCCATGATCTGGAACTTGCAGCAGTGATCTTTGCCTTGAAGATTTGGCGATGTTACTTGTATGGTGTGAAGTTTGACATATTCTCTGATCATAAGAGTTTGAAGTATCTCTTTACCCAAAAGGATTTGAACTTGAGACAGCGAAGATGGGTTGAGTATATGGAGGATTATGACTTTGACCTACAGTACCATCCTGGTAAGACAAATGTTGTAGCCGATGCACTGAGTAGGAAGCCTCGTGGTGCACTAGCTGCACTGGTGTTTGAAGAGTAGAAAAACTCAGTTGCGATTGGTGATTACAACTTGCAGTACTTCGAGAATGAAGATGTTGCTTACCTGAGCAACATTGTAATTTCACCATTTCTTCTCCAGACTGTCCAGCAGAGTCAGTGGCAAGATAGGGAGTTGAGGATAACCTAGAACCGACTTCAAAATGGTGAACAGTTAGATGGTTGGAGCACTAACCGGGAAGGGTTTTTGCTTTTCAATGGGAAGTTGGTTGTAGCTAATGACCCTAATCTTCGAGAAACCATTCTATCAGAGGCTCACAAATCAAGGTTCGCGGTACATCCAGGTAGTACCAAGATGTACCAGGACTTGAAACGGCAGTATTGGTGGAAAGGAATGAAGAAGGATGTAGCTACTTTTATGGCTAAGTGTTTAACTTGTCAGCAAGTCAAGGCTGAACACCAGAGGCCAACTGGATTACTTCAGCTATTGCCAATTCCGGAATGGAAGTGGGACAAGATCACGATGGACTTCGCGACTAGTTTGCCGAAGACCTTGAGGAAGAACGATGCAGTTTGGGTGATAGTCGATCGGTTAACGAATAGTGCTCACTTTATACCGATCCGGATGGACTACTCTCTTACTAAGCTCAATAGACTGTATGTGGAGAACATCATACGCTTGCATGGTGTGCCTTCAAGTATAGTATCTGACAGAGATCCAAGGTTTACTTCTAAGTTTTGGAGAGCCTTGCAGAAAGCGTTTGGTACGCAGTTGGACATCAGTACAGCTCACCATCTTGAGACAGTACGTTGTTGCATACTGGATTTTGGTGGGAACTGGGATAATCATCTTCCTTTGGTGGAATTTGCTTATAATAACAGTTACCAGACTAGTGTGGGTATGGCTCCATATGAAGTGTTATATGGGAGGCCGTGTAGATCGCCTTTGTGTTGGGCAGAATCAGAAGAGTATGTTACTCTCGGACCTGAACTGATTGAGAAGACTACTGAGAAGACCAACAATATCCAAGAGAGACTCAAAGAGATTCAGAGTCGCCAGAAGAGTTATGCTGACCTGAAGAGGCTTGAGGTAGAGTTCGATACTGGCGATTCCGTATTCTTGAAAGTGACTCCAAGGCAAGGTGTTACAAGATTTGGAGTTAAGGGTAAGCTTGCTCCGAGGTATATTGGTCCCTTTGAGATCACTGAGAGAATTAGACCAGTGGCGTATCGCTTGAATCTACCTGCACAGTTGGGTCACATGCATAATGTGTTTCATGTGTCGATATTGAAGAAGTGCACGTCGGACCCATCACATGTTGTTCAGTACGTTCATGTACCGATCCAAGAGGATGTGTCCTATGAGGAGCAGCCTATTCGCTTATTGGCTAAAGAGTTGAAAGTGCTTTGCAACAGAGAGATACCACTTGTCAAGGTGCTTTGGGAACATCACAAAGAGGACAAGGCTACTTGAGAACTCGAGACGGAGATGTACGAGAAGTACCCTCATTTGTTTAACTTTTAGTTAGAAGTTGTATTATGATGTGAACCTTGACTTGTCTTTTGAATTTCGAGACGAAATTCTTATAAGGAGGGGAGAATGTAAAAATCTATTTTTTTAAAGGGCAAAATGGTCTTTTGACCAGGAAAAAAAACAGAATATATATACATATAACGTCTCTCTCTCTCCTCCCTCTCGTTCCCCCCCCCAGATCTCTCTCTCTCTCTCTCTCTCTCTCTCTCTTGGCCGAACGGAGCCACGCCGCCGCCCTGCTATCGTTTGGCCAGACGACCAGCCGACGTCGACTCGCCGTGTTGCAACGAAGCTCCGCCGCCCCTCGCCGCTTGCTGCTGTCGCCCAATTCGCCGGAAAACTGCATAAAAGCCGTTTTGACCCATTTCGGATATTTGGCCGCCGACGAAGATTCCAGCGTCCATTCGACTCCAAACAGGTCCCGTTGGATTCGTATCGCCACAAGGATCATCAAGGTATATATATCTCAACCCCATACTGTCCGGATCAAAAATTGCCATTTTTGAGTATTTTGAGTTTTTGAATTTTAGTTCTCGATCCAGCCGTTGGATTATGTTTTTGACTGCATTTTTGGAATGTATTCGGAAAATAGAGAAGTTTGATATATATATTGTGTGGTTTGGTGATCGACACGAAAATCGAGATCGGACGGTCAAGATTTTATCTCGTTTTGCATGCCACCAGTCCGGTATGGACCCAGACCCGAATTGGACAAGTTATATGTCTAACCTAGCTATTTTGGGTGCTAGGAATTCAGTGAAGAGGTCCGTTTGTGGAATTGAAGCTCCAGTGAGAAAGTTAGTTTTTCGCACGAGGACGATTGAGGGCTTGGAATTGGTTCCTGACCCTCCGGGTGATCGTCAACGACACCTTAAGGACTTAATAGCGTAGTGTCGCTATTTTGTTGAGGTAGGGGTTTAGTTACCTTCGTTTTATACCGTTTTTGAGTTAAAACTTATTTTCTGCAGCATATAAGAACAAGCGTATTTTTAATGATTTGAATTATATGTGATAGAATCTAGTTATACGATATATACTGTACTGCTCTGGGAATTTGCTGTGTGCAGGTTATTTTGGATATATCAAAAATAAGACCGTTATGCTGTCCGTTTTTCTCTAAAACCCTATTATGCATGTTTTACTGAAAAACCAGAGTACAGTAGTTTTTACACTTCAGTTCTGTATTGCACGTATCATAGGATCATACATGAGCACCGTGTTAGCATCGTGGGTTTTACAGTGCGGCGCTGTGTGCCCCATCGTCGGTGAAAGTCCGTAAACTCGCGCGAGGTTTTGTTACTTCTGATTACCTCCCCATTTGGCAGGTGTAGGCAATTCGGTTGCCCCTCCAGGTTTGATAGGCGACACATGGATGTCCCCTCCGGGTATGGGCTTAGGTATCAGGCAGGCTGTTAGGTACACTTAGTACTATCATCCTGGGTTTTCACAGATGAGAGGATGTGAGCTCATGGGTACGGGTTGATTTATGTCATGTGCATATGGAGTGATGATTTTGATTACACTGTTATATATATATTGGCTCCCGGTTTGGATTATATATATATATGTGTGTGTATGTTTTGGATTTGAACTAACCATGTAGGAGATTCCCATCACTGAACTGTTTTTCCCCGAGGTAACTATTTTCCTACTAGGCATTGTATGCTCACCCCCCCTTACCTTCCTCCTCAGGTGGTGTCCAGTGCGATCTTGGTGATCAAGAGGAGTAAGAGGTCATCCTAATTGCAGTTCGCCTCTTGGTAATGCTAGGAGTTTGTTGTCATAGTGTTTGGACTATTTGGATTTTATGTTAGCATTGAAGCAAGATTACTGCTTTATATTCTGTCTGCAAACTTATACATGCCATTCTGGTATTTGACATCTGTTGTGAATGATGATGATGCTGGGTTTTGTAATTAATTTTATGTTTTTAAGTAATTGTTTAATTTATGTTTGATGGTGTATACAAACTGTGGGAGTGGTTCACGGGATGGAATTCCGATTATTTTATTTAAATGGACTGTTTTTATAAAAACTAGAACTTTTGACACTTTTCAAATAAATTAAAGAATTTCCCACATTTGTGAAATTCTCCTTCTGCCACTAACCCGGGTTTTGGGTCGTGACATGATGACTTTGCAAATGCTCTAATTTCATTAGTGGTAGCTTATCGGCTACCAAGTCCGATCCATCACAAAATATAGTGATCATATTGGTGATTAATTATTGTTAACACTCTTATTTTCTTTCCTAAATTTTAAATTTTCTTGTTTTGAGATTTAAAATATTGAAATTATTCCTCTTTGCGCCAATATGATATTGATGTGTAGTTGTGATATAATTCTGTTGTAATTATTTTCTAAGCAAAAATTGTCTGTGAAAAAATATATACATTTGGTAAAGCAATTAAATTTCTAAAATTAGTATGTTTTAAAATAACATTAAGTTTGATAAACTATAAATTATGTATTGTATAGAAAATTTATATTATGGAAGCAGTAGAATGAGATTGGTAAAAACAATCTTTATGCTATTTCTCAAATTCTTAAAATTGTTATTAAACATCACTTTTTTTAAAATTTACTGACTAAAACAAGAAATTTACTAAATGCCTTTAGTTTCTCTAAATGATGAAAGTACCCTCCAAAAGTAATCCCAATCAGTCATAAAAATTGAAACTTTTTTTCATAGTTGGATGAGACTTAATTTTTTTTTAATATGTTACTATGTTACGTTTAGGTACTGCCGCAAGTTAATAGAATAAGTGTCTAAGGACCGATAAGAACATTTTAAAAAGTTGAAGGACCGAAATTACAAAATTCAAAATTTAGGTACAAAATAAGACTTTTATGATAGATTAGGGATCGATAAACTTATCCTCTATATTTCATTTACTTTATTGGACCGAATCACTAATAATATGACAGTTTATAGTATATTATACCAATAATAAATTAACGAGTATTGTTACATAAATTAGAATGCAATATCCGATATTAAACTTTATTTATGTTCGAAAATTCAATTGCCATTTAATATCTAACAATATGACACGGTATCACCTATAACGTTGTTAATTTAGAGAAGTTATACAATCCAATTACCTAAAAGTAATGTCTTATATGTAGTAGAAAACGAAACGGATTAACATTTTCGAGCGAATTTTTTTAATTATTACTAAGATTACTTAATTTGTGATGATTGGTAGGTTGGACGAGTCAATCCTAATTCCCAATATTAACTCTTTCACGAACCCATTCTCCATTCTGACGCTCAATTCTCAAATATGTTTACGTCTTCTACATATAACAGTCGAGGCATGACAAAAAAAAAATAAAATAAAATAAAAAACAAACTAGTATTACGAACACCTTTTGTTAGCCAAAGTGCTCGGGATTTCTTTTTCCAGATACAATCCAATTTCTCCCAATTCTCCTGAACTTCCAGCTGAATTGAATCCTCCTTTTCTAAGGCCTCTTATGTTGGAGGGTTATTCTGAATCACCAAAAGTTTCTGTTCCAAGACCCTAATTACAAGCTCTTCACAGAACCCGAAACAATTCGATCTTCTTCTGAAGCCTAAAACTATTAAAACCCCTCACTTTTTTTGCCCCTACTATCTTGACCACCTCAAAACTGAAAGGGTCTCTATACCAAGTTTCGAAGAACCTGAAAGGATTGACCTTATCCTGTTCAAGAATGGTATTAAGCAGAATTAGGAAACCCTCGCTTTTGGGAAAGTGAAGCACCAGCTGGAATCACAAATTGCTCTGTTCAGTTATTCGCAGTTAAGAAAAAATCTCTTTAAAAGGGAATACCACTATTTACAATAAAGAATAACGCTAGGAATACACATTTTTTCGCATTAAATAAATAATTTTCAACCTCACAACCTTAAGTGAAAAAAGAAATAATACAGTAGAAAATCATGCCGCGAGCAAAGGATTATCACTACTACACAAAACATTTTTCACGTTGCTTATAGGCAACGTGGTAGAAAAATTATGTTGTTCCACAAACGATGTGAAAATAGGTGACATGGTAGCTCCACTCATACCAGGTCGCGTTAAAGCAATGTGATATGCTCGCATATCTCGTCGTTTGTATAAAAAACAATATGATATACTGTCTTACCACGTTGTTTGTATTGAAAGTGATGTGAATACCAAAATATTTAACCTACTAAGTCACTTTTGGAGAGATACCACATCGCTTATATAGAAAGCGATATGGTAAATATCATCTTCCTCCCTGTGTGCTCAGCCGATGTTAGGTGATAGCATTCTAAAAAATCTACGGTGTTACGTTACAGTGTTCTAAAAAATCTTAAGTACCTCTACACATGCTTCGCATCACCTTTACGAGTCAAACGCCAAATCATTGCCTTCGTAATTCATTGCCTAAATCCTTACAGTGTCACTTCACTCCTCCCTTGTCTCCCTTTTTGCGCTCCAGCATTATCGATGATAGTTGGAAACCTCATGAATCTGCACTTAAAAAATTAAAAAAAACTATTACATAAATTTTTAAAGACCTAAAAATGGAAGAAATTGAAATAAGAGAAAGAGGTACCTGAAATTCGAAATAGGTAGAGTTTGAATTGAAAATTTTGAGTTTGTTCTAATTGGGATTGGGGATGATTTGATGGGGTTGATGGTTTTAAATGGACAATCATGATGGAGTATTTTTTGTAGGTGCAGATCGATGAAATAACTAGTAGATGCCCTCAACCACTTCGCTTTTGCAGAAAGTGATGTGACATTAAATAAAATAACATACTATATTGCTGTCAATAGAAGCGACATGGCACGTACCACATCGCTTATGGGGCAAGCGATGTGGTATGTCCTTTTGGATACGAATATACTACGAATAACATTTGTAGTGGGTCTGAATTTGTTACAAATAACTTATGTAGTTGGATACGAATTTACTATATTTAACTCTATAACTAAGCCAATATTGTCCACATATAACCCGTATGGATTGGGTTCATATTGCATAGCCATTGAAGAAAGTTTCAAAGTACTTATTACAATAATGAATCATAACTAATTTCACTTTTATCTTATTCCAAAAAAATTTCCATTTAATGATATTTACTAGCAATTTCATATACTTGATCCACATTTTGGTACAAAAATAATAACAAAATCAACTCTGATTTATTTCATAAAAATAATTATATTCCAGTGAAAAAATTTTCTTTCAATAAAAGTCCTATTTGCCAAAACTATATTTTCTCTTAAAATCATAATCTCTAAGAAAACCTTTAACAAACATTAGTTTATTAGAAACAATAAATCATTTAATTTCATAACAAAGAAAATTACTAGAAAAGATCAAATGTTACTTACCTCATTCGCTTTATCTATTTAATCAAAATGATCAATATAATTATTCAATCACCTATTACTATATAAATTATATATAAGTATCAAATCACTGAAATCACACTTTAATTATACTTAAAAATAATAATGACTACTTGTTGCCTATCATATCTTTTATAATTAACTCCATAACTACTCTCAATAATGTCAATTTCTCACAATTTATAATAATTCTAACCTGCTCCAAAAATCACCAAACTTAAGGGAGCTATTCAACAAGTCGTAATGATCCTAATAGTGCCAAAAATGTGTTATAAAGTCCATAGATAAGCCTTATAAAGCTCCAAAAACTATTACCACATTTTGCTAAAAATATCCAAAATTTCAGATTTTTTCTAGATTCATAGTACTCATTCAATTAGCTATACCTCTTTATTTATAAGTTTATTTTTTATGAATTATATATTATTAGAAAGTAATTCGATAAGCTTTCTAACTATACCAAATATGATCTAATCAGACCATTAAAAGCCTCTATAAAGACAGTCATAATCACTATTTCGTTTTCTATCTATGTGAAATATTTAAAAATCCTTAATTTTCTATTTACACAACTAAGTCACTTAAAATTTGTCTTGTTTGAATCCTAATATCAATCGACTTTATCCTCAATCTAATTCATCCTTATATTTTATAAATAATTTATGAGTAATTCAAAATCCTAACCATAGATATTCAATCTCAATTCCAAATTCAAACTAAAACTTAAAACTTAATTAATTAATAATTTTTTAATTTAAGGTGAGTCTCAATAACTCATGATAATAGTATTCACAATCTTATTTTTCTTCTTAATCGTGCATAGCCTCCACTCTCTTTTTTTTTTCTTTAACACACAAAACTATCTCTCTCCATAAAACGTATATATAAGACTAAACACCATAGAATTTCTTAAAGAGAGGTTTATTCGATTATTAAATTAACTACTAAAACCACTATTAATTAATAGTTATATTGTCTTTTTATTTTATCTTTATATTATTTATATAACATAAATAAATTATTATATAATTTTTTTACGGGTTGTCACACTCTTTTAGGCTTCTTAATGATTGACTGAAAATTAAAAAGAAAAAAAACATCAAGTCATTCAGAGTTTACACGATTGGCACATTTATCCCATCATAATTATAATTGTTACCAAAATAAATAAGGCAGTGCGATGGACGTAATGGGAATCTTTTTATTAGGAAAGTAAACCAGAATTTGTAAAACACCACCGTTGTGTTTTCTAATTATTTTGCTCAAAGCCTACAATGTCTACTATTCTATATATTACACCATGATGTTTTGCGTTTGTGATGGAAACTTGTGATGTTAACCATTACTCTCTTTTTTTTTCTTTTTTTTTTTCCAGCATTTTAACATAGATGGATTGATAATATACATATGTACAAATTTGTCCTTTTTTGTCAGCGACTCAGCACATGAAGCTAATTAAAAAAATAAGAAAAACCTTGGAAATGAGGTTCACACTAGAACCCAAATAGCGGTTCGAATTGATGTTAGAGTCATGACAAAACTTCATCAACTTTTTCCTGTTCACGGACAATATTCTTATTTTTCTCAAAAAATATTTTATCTTTAAACGAGTTCAATCCAGGAAACAATGTTAAAAGAAATAATGAAAAGTACTATTAATTGATTAGAATTTTCCAAGTACTAAACTATGTGAGTTTCAGAATAACATGTGAATCACAAGGTTAACATGTGAATCACATTTAGCTAAAATTTAATTAATAATAATAATGATCAGTTATGATGAATATAACATTCATTTATGCAAAACAGGGTAAAACTGTCATTATATTTCACGTCGCTTTATGATATCAGCGTGATATAGAAAATAACTAGCTTTTAACGTCATTAGAAAAATGACACAAAATCCTATGTCGCCTAAAAAGCAATGAGAAAACAATAGAACGCGACGTCTTACGTTGCTATTTTACGTCACTTTTCAAGCGGTAGGAAATACGACATACTACATCGCATATTGTGTGACGTGATTCACTTTTCACGTTGCTTTTCCAGCGACGAGGAAGCCCCTAAATGACGTCGCTGAAAAAGCGATGTCATACCTAAGCGATGCTACTTTAAAAGCGACGACATTTGGTTAGTTTTTAATTTTAGGGTTCTGCACTTAGCATAACACTCGCATTCGATACTCTCCCTTGTCGCCACTCATCTTCTCTCCTCCTGCATTTTATCCGGTAATTTGAGATCATTTAGCTTTATTAAGTCAATTTTTTCCATAAAATTCGTATATAATTGCATTAAGCTTTGTTTTTGTCTAATTATTTCGTGTTTTAATTTAGATTTTTACACTTACCCTAACCTAAGCTATAGTTGTTACTTCTTTTTGTCATTTCTCCATTTTTCTGGTTACTTGAAGTAATTTTAATAATTTAAGTCATATTTTTTGCTAGAATTCATATATAACTACATTAGACTTTGTTTTTATCCGAATTTTATCTAATATTTTCATGCTTAGTTAAGGTTTTTATATTTAGCCATTTTGAACAATTTTCCCATATAGCTATTTGAATGTAGTTAAGAAATATTGAGATTCTTAATTACTCTTAAAAGTATCTAATTCATTAGTTATTAGATTAAAATTACAGCTTGATAATTTGTTTTATTTTTTTATGTATTTTATAATTTCAATTTTTAGTAATTACTATTGAACTAGTATGAGTTTTTTTTACTTTGATATATATATATATATATATATATATAGATGACTTATGACCCATATATATGTTTTAGAGGTTTAGTGTTAATCACAAGAGAAAAGTGTTGTGATTTGTACAAATTTTAGTAATTATATGAGAAACTTTTTTGTTAAATTATTTTTTCTTTGTACTTATATTTATATTTTGCTTTGTTTTTTGCTAAGTTTTAGTTTTTCATAATTTATATTTATTAATCTTTTTACTGTAGTAATGGTTAATTTAATTGTTTGATATATTTGTATTCCCTTGTTATTTTAATTCAAGAATGGTGTTAATTATTACATGAAGATTAGTGTTTATCATTAGTTCAATTTTAGTCTAGAAGCTTTTAATAATTTGAGGTATGTTCTCTAACTAATTTTCTTAATCACAATAAGATATGTCTATTTGTATATTTTATGTTTAGGAAAATCTTATGTAGAGGAGATTAGGTTATGGAAAATCATGTGTTGTGGTGATATAAGGATGAAATTATTGTGTGTGATTTGTTGTTTTGATTTTTTATTATGAGTTAAAACTTTGATAGGATTTATAAATAGGAGAGACTCTGCCAAATTTATATCAAGTTGTTAATATATGTAGATTTAAGAATTAATTAATCTTAATTAACTTTAATTTATGTTTATTTTTTCATTTATCTTAGTTTGATTAGAATGGATAAAAGTGGATATTAGTCGATAGATTATCGATTGAGTATAGAAATAGAGTTGAGGTCTTTTTGGAGTTTATCATGGAGAATGTAAAAGATCCTAATGCCATCATATGCCCTTGTGTTAAGTATGGAAATTTAAATAAATTGAGTGTTAAGAAGATAATGATGGAAAATAACAAGCAAAAGATCTAAGTACTATTACTACAGAGAGTCGTCCACGAGAGACTCGTGCTGAATTTTTGTCATCTCGGATGCTAATGATAAAAAACAACAAGCAAATATTAGTTATTACATTGAATCATAATTAAGATTAAGAACTTACTAATTACAAATTTCTTTTGATTTTATTAGTTTCTATAATAACTTATTTATGATCTTTGTTGATAATTGAATAATTAGGGAGCATTGGATGTTACTTCTCATTTACTCTTCCAAAGAATATATTTGGTTTCTAGATATTTTGAATTTGGACGTTCGTGAGGAAATTGGCCTCACTATGATAGAGTAAGTCTTTCTTTTTTTTTTTTTTCTAATAGTTTATTACTTGTATACATTTTACATAAACCAATAAAAATATGTATTTCCAATTTTATATTTATCAATCAAAAGGGTATTTCAATTGTATAATAACTTCAAAGGATCAAGAGGATATAGAGTAAATGGTCCAGTTTATAAGCACCTCAATAAGGTACGTAAATGAATTGTCTTATATATATATATATATATATACATATTTGTTGATTATATGTTGTTCATTCTAATTAGTTATGTATTCTTTCTATTTGTATATAGTGTCCTAGACAACTATCGCATATAGAATACGATTTTTATGTATGCAAATATACGAGTCAGATTATTGAATAAGATAACATTCGATCATTTCTCACTACAAGGGTATATGCCAATTTTATGTATAAGTTTAATTTTTACATATAATATTACGTATTTTAAAATAAAGTTTAATATTCCAACAAACTTATTATTTCCTGAATGTATAGTCTCAAGTACAAATTTTTTATACGATGGATGACATAAATACGGTTCGTGAAGAATGGGTTAAAAAGCTTATGGATTATATTAGTTGAGGTTATCCTTTATCTTAGTTGATCATAGATGTATATGTGACTTTTAGGTTGATGTTGATCTTATTTTAACTAAATTTGTTAACTGAGATTATGCATGTTACTTATTAGCTTGTTAACTAATCCTTAATTAGACATTGTGCTTTTATATATGTAGATCTCGTGTTATGTGTATATTTTGATAACTCTGTAATTCTATGTTTTTTTAAAATGAAATCCAGGGGGTTTATGAGAATTTTAATTAAAAATCCTATGAAAAATATTTATACGTTGTCAGAAAAGTGACGTCGTATATCTGTGACATCACCAAAAAAGCGATGTCGCAGACATACGATGTCGCTTTTCTGGTGATATTGTATGTCTACAACGTCGCTTTTCTAGCGACATGAAATCTCAGACTTTAATGGTGCCTGATAGACGTCGCTTCGGTAGGTGACATTATATATCTTTAACGTTACCGAAAAAGTCACATGAAATCCTCTTATTCTTGTAGTGATTACTCTAAAAGAATAGTACTACATTAAGTTAAAATATGCTTGACAATATTTTATTCTTGTTATTTGTTTCTAAAAAGTATTTATAATAAAAATAGTAATATTATAGAATACCATATGATGTCCAATACTATATGATATGTCAATTTATTATTAGCTAATTATAGTTACACATCAGGTGGGGCCCATATATGAGATTTCGTTATTAATTAGAATCACTCAGTAACAGACTAATACATTATTATAGTATTGAACATCACTGATGTTGTATAGCATTGTTATAGTAAAAATATT
The DNA here is from genome assembly GCA_002914805.1 of Parasponia andersonii. Classification (NCBI taxonomy): domain Eukaryota; kingdom Viridiplantae; phylum Streptophyta; class Magnoliopsida; order Rosales; family Cannabaceae; genus Trema; species Trema andersonii. The sequence goes on from JXTB01000293.1 coordinate 42,554, forward strand.
CTTAAAAATATTTTGAGAATATTTTTACTTATTTTTACTTTTTATTTGATATTTTTAGGCACCTTCTAGCTGAATTAAAAATACACAAAATAAAAAAAAGAATATTATCAAGCAAAGTACTCTTATTATTTTAATTAAAATCATCCATCAAGATACATAAAATTACACTAAAAGTGATTATTGTAGTCATTTTTCTGGTTTTTACATTCGAGTAGGATTTGAACTCTAAAGTTATGTTTAGTAGAGCAAAGAAAGGAGAAGAAAGAAAGTGTATGAATAAAAAATGGAGAGAAAATAAGAATACCTCAATATCACAAAAAGTAAATCGTGATTACTAATCAGTTTAAGCTAATTCTCCTTTACGATTGAGACATATATAGATAAAGTTGCTAACTGCTACGCAATGATAATAAAGTCATGTACATAGATAAAATTGCTAATTGCTAATTTCTACGTGATTATAATATAGTCATGTACTCGGATATTGGTAAACACCCGTTAGTGCTAACTGTTCAATATTCTTTGACGCATCAGTAACCACTTAAAAAGAAAGAAATAAATAAATAACACAAAACTAATGACTAAAAAATTTAAAAAAAAAAATAATAAATAACAAAAAAGGATGCGTGGCAGTGAGGAAATTTCCAAGCTCCAAGGTATAGGAAACTCTCCAAAGCTACAGAAATTTTTCTCTATAAATGCATGCTAGTCGCCCCCAGTTCTTATGCATGCTCACTCTTGATCTCCATCTTCTTCCTAAAATTATCATTCACGTATTTTATACTACGTACCAGTATTATACATCTTCCAAGCTCTGTTCATTTTTTTAATTAGCTGAGACTAATATCTTAATTTCTCTCCATCTCTTCATCAAGCTCACTTGGATACTAAATATTCCACTTTCCACAACAAAAATTAATCACCAAATTAAGTTCCTACCTTTTAAGTATATTTCTTTGAAAAAATGTCTTCTATTCTCAAAACTAGTTTCATCCAATTAAAGTTCAATCCTCAAAATGGGCAAGCTTGTCTTGCTCTCCCAACTTTAACCACTTCTAATTTTCCTCCTAGCACCAACCACCAAAAGGTAATCAATTAACAATTAGCAACCAAAGAGATTCATCCTGCTAAAGATACTATGATGCATATACACATATATTACATTTTATCTTTTTAGAGATTTTTTCGTGCTACAAAATAAGAAAAATTTGCTTTAATTTCTTGTTGGTTTTCAGTTGGCTGGGGTGATTTCTTCCATGGACAGAAACTCAGATGGTGATCACAAGATGACCCTCACGAAAGATGGCCCGAAATATGGAGCAAAGTTCGGCAAAGTCCTCGATTTCTCGGGAGAAAAGCCTTCAACTCCAATTCTTGACACCATAAACTACCCTATTCACATGAAGAATCGTTCTCCCGCGGTGAAAAATTCAAACAAATTATTATTATGTTTGATTGCCGAGAAAAAAAGAAAATTAAGAAGAAGAAGAGAACAATCGATTGTTCGATCTATTGGGCTATTTTATTTGTTTTCTTGGTAATATTGAGGTTTATCTTATTTAATTTGAGTATGTGTGTTTGGTTTTGATATCCAGGAACTTGGAATGTTAGCTGATGAACTAAGAGAAGAGATTGTTTACACTGTGTCAAAAACTGGGGGCCACCTAAGTTCAAGCTTAGGTGTGGCTGAGCTCACAGTAGCACTTCACCACGTTTTCAATACTCCCGAAGATAAAATCATTTGGGATGTTGGCCACCAGGTACTATTTTAGCAACCTTAGCTTTAATTTCTTTGGTATTCATTTGTAGAAAATTAAAAAAAAAAAGTATAAAAAAATTATCATACTTTACTTAGAATATAGCAAATGTTTTAAACTATAAGATTTTTATTAAAATGTGCCAGATTTTTCTTTGATTTTAAAAGTGTACAATACTGTCAACAAATGAGTTCTTGCTTTGGTGGGTTTGTCACTTGATTACCTTGTTCCTATTCATTAATTTTCTATGTAATTGTATATGTACAACTAAACCTGTCAAAATAGGTCGGGTCCAATGGGCTAGCATGTGGTCCGGTTAGATAGCTCACAGGCCGGCCCGGCCCAGTAAAGATAACTCCGGACCCAGCCTTGTCTTATTTCCATGGTCGGGTTGGGCTTATATTTTGAGCCCGCGGACCGGCCCAGTCTGATCTAGTTATCAATTTTTTTTAAAAAAAATTGAATTTATTTTTTTTTCATCAACTTATCACTTAAGTTATGTATTATTTTTTAATTTTTATCATAAAACTTGTAAAATTATTTGTGATAAAAGTTTTATCACATATTCATATATATAATTTTTTTTAATTATTAAAATTCATAAAAAATACATCTAAAAATATTTTTTTTAAAAAGGGCCAAAATACGGGCTAGCCTAAGCCCAACCCACCTAGAAACTCGTCTGGGTCATAGGATTGGGCTAGATCTCCTCATAATTCATACGTGCGAGGTCAAACATTCTCATCATTCATACAGACTGGGCCGAACCCGACCCGTCATTTAAAATTATCCATTATAAATGGGTTGGGCCAGACCGACCTACTCATTGTGATAGCTCTATGTAGGACCTTCAATAAAGACTGACCCACCCATTCTGACAGCTCTATATACGACCTTCAATAAAGACCGGCCCACCCATTCTGACAGCTCTATGTACGACTTTCGACAAAGACGTTTAAGAAGTAGTAATAAAATAAATATTGCCGAATTACAAACAGTGAATTGAAAACGACATGCGTGAATAATACAGGTAACCAGCACCTTTCTGTTTGTAGGCCATTAAAATAAAAAATTAATGCTGATGTTTTTTTTTTCCGATTTTTTCCCCCTTTTTACTTTTTTCTCCCTTTTTTTTTTTGGGTTGGGATTGAGACAAATGAAGGAAATGCTGTCTCACGTGGTCTTACACGTACGACATTATAGTTAACGACACGAAAGGTGTACAGAACTTGAGAAGGTTGCACATGGAAGAGGGTCCATTGGTCGGACTTACAATATTTAAGAATAGACCAGTTATTACTCATCTAACGTCTTAGCGCAAATATGACCCATCTATGTCTCTCACTTCATATGTACAGATACACATAACACACTAGCCCGATGTATTGTTAGGATACACAGTGCATCACTAAAAAGATAGAAATCTATATATGTTACTAAAAATAATTATCTTTCTAGTAGGAGCATGTCTATTAGGCACTGTGGGTCAGCACCGTTTTATGCTTGTTACTCCATGTCACATTTTTCTTAAGTGCATACATATAAATCTTAAGAAAATATTGACCTGAATATGTGTGGAATATTATTCAGGCGTACGCGCACAAGATACTAACGGGCAGGAGGTCAAGAATGAACACGATTCGACAAACTTTTGGGCTAGCTGGCTTCCCAAAAAGGGAGGAGAGTGTCCATGATGCCTTTGGGGTTGGCCATAGCTCAACTAGCATTTCAGCTGGTCTAGGTAAATTCTTCTTCCCTCACTGATGAAGCGAGAACTTTTTTTGAGTATAGCACAAATATTAACAGAATTTTTTTTTTATTTTTTGTTTATTTTTGAATTTTTCCCTAATTTATTCTTTGGAAATGAAGTTAATTGAGTTCTTAAAATTAATTTAGGTAAAAGAGAATGAATTAATTTTACAATAGAATAGCATTTTTTTATTTTCTTTTAACTTTAATTAATATCAAAATAAGTGTGGTCATTCTATATTAATAAGATATTTTCAATACAAAAAAGTAAGTGTATAATTAAAATTTCAGTTATCAATTGGTGGTGTAATTTGAATTGTCTAAAAATTTATATGTAAACCTTAAAAGTTATAAACTTGAGAAGGGACAATTGAGGACATATTTGAAATCTAAAATTTTGAATGGGGCATAACTTAAATTTTCTAAAAATTTATAAGTAAAACTAAAAGAACTAAAAGATTGAGAGAGGCAATGGCCCCCGCTCGCCTCCTCCTCCCTCCGCCCCTTGCTTGCCTCTTTTTGATTTTTGATTTTAAATAAAATTTCGTTATTATCGTATCACATCGTTTCTTAATTAGAAGCGAAAATTAAATTACGTTTTGAATTACATACATTCTCAACTTGTCATAGTTGTAATAGTAAAGTTACCCTAATATCAACTACTAAAGTTGGTGAAGTATCAATATTAAATCTAATCTTTTGCATTTGGTGAAGGAAGAGAGGTATAAAACATAAATAAATAAATAAATAACACAAAGCTACAACTACGTTTACCTGCATTCACACTACTAGATTGAATACACCACGTCTTACGGTCCTTGATATTCATTAAACAACTAAAGTATTTGTGTCCTTTTGCAATTCAGGGATGGCAGTAGCAAGAGACTTAGTAGGGAAGGACAACCATGTGATAGCAGTGATAGGAGATGGAGGCATGACTGGTGGGCAAGCCTACGAGGCAATGAACAATGCAGGTTACCTCGGCACCAATCTCATCATCATCTTAAACGACAACAAACAAGTCTCCCTTCCCACCGCCACAGTCGATGGCCCGTCTCCTCCCGTTGGTGCTCTAAGCAGAGCCCTTGCCAAAATTCAATCTAGTGCAAAATTTCGCCAGCTACGCGAGGCTGCAAAGGTAAAAGAACTTTCTCCCAGGCAGATTAGTCACTATGATTGTCCGTAGAATAGTATGAGTTGCTCAATTTTCAAATTCGAACGTTGTACAATTTTCAAAATGGTACGAGGCCAAGCGTAACGGCTTCGTCATAATCTTAAATGAAAAGCTAATTTTTTCTTAAAACACATGTTTATCAACAGGATATTGCCAAGCAAATGGGAGGCCAAACACATGAAATTGCTGCAAAAGTTGACACGTGTGTCAGAGGGATGGTGGCTGGCTCAGACGCTTCTTTGTTTGAGGAGCTGGGACTCTATTATATTGGTCCAGTAGATGGGCATGATGTGCAAGACCTTGTCAAAATTTTGAATAATGTCAAGGCTATGCCAGCATCAGGGCCTGTTCTCATCCATGTTATCACAGAAAAAGGAAAAGGCTATGCTCCGGCTGAAGTTGCAGCTGATAAGATGCATGGTACCTCATATGACTCATATATCAAAAACTTTTGTTTTGTGTTTTTTGACTATGATTCTAAGGAGTTAACAAGTTTTGGTTTTGTACTTAGGTGTTGCGAAATTTGAACCCAAGTCGGGGAAGCAAGTGAAGTCAAAAACGAGTACACGTTCCTACACTCAGTATTTTGCAGAATCCTTGATTGCAGAAGCAGAGAGAGACGACAAAGTTATTGCCATTCACGCTGCGATGGGAGGTGGTACTGGACTCAATTTGTTCCAGAAGCGCTTTCCGGATAGGTGCTTCGATGTTGGAATAGCAGAGCAGCATGCTGTTACGTTCGCCGCTGGCCTAGCTGCTGAAGGGTTGAAGCCTTTCTGTACCATTTACTCTTCTTTTCTACAAAGAGGTTATGATCAGGTACATACAACAATCCCAAAAGACAATTCTTACCCATTTTAGATTTGGTTTTGAAGTTTATTGGTAAATGGATTTTGATATTCTTTGGACTAAAAATCATGGTGATGCAGGTGGTTCATGATGTGGACCTTCAAAAGCTTCCAGTGAGATTTGCACTGGATAGAGCTGGTCTTGTGGGAGCAGATGGTCCAACACATTGTGGAGCCTTTGACATAACTTTCATGGCTTGTTTACCTAACATGTTGGTCATGGCGCCATCTTGTGAGGCTGAGCTTATGCATATGGTGGCCACAGCTGCAGCCATCGATGATCGACCGAGTTGCTTTAGGTATCCTAGAGGAAATGGCATTGGGTCCATTCTTCCACCACACAACAAAGGAGCCCCATTGGAGGTACGGCAACAGACCCTTCTCGTTTATATTTTATGTTCTTTTAAAATTCGAGTCCGTATGTAATTAAGTATTTTGCTCAAAATTGTATAAATAGGTTGGCAAGGGAAGGGTTCTAAGAGAAGGAAGCAGGGTAGCCATTTTGGGTTATGGAACAGCAGTACAAAACTGTGTAGCAGCGGCCGAGCTTTTGCAAGCCCTAAACATCTCGATCACCGTGGCCGACGCACGATTTTGTAAGCCTCTTGATGCAAATTTGATCAGACAACTTGCTCAAGAACATGACACCCTGATCACAGTAGAAGAAGGCTCTATTGGAGGGTTCAGCTCTCATGTGTCCCGTTTCTTAAGCCTGAATGGATTACTTGATGGCAATCTTAAGGTAATAAATTCTTATCACATTTAGGCTAATAAGTCACGTACTTCCTAGTATGATCATTTTCTAATTATAACTTTATCTTTTTCAGAGTAGAAAAATGTTATAAAGTCTCTCTTTTATACTCTTCTAATTTCATTGTTTGACACGTGAATTCTACCATAATTTATTATATTATTAAAATATTAAACTGAATAATAAAATCTATGTGTCTGAGATGCTGAAAAATATAAAAGAGGGTGAGAAAAAGAATGTATTTAGTATTTCTAAAATTATAGTTAGGACAAGTAAATAGATAATGGCTACTATTTAAGTCCGATACTTGAACGGTTTATTGTGATATATGCAGTGGAGGTCTATGATGCTTCCTGATAGATACATTGACCATGGATCTCAGACAGACCAAATTGAGGCTGCAGGGCTAACTTCTAAGCACATCGCAGCTACGGCTTTTTCACTCATAGACGAAAAAGGATATCAGCTTCACCATCCTGACCTCCACGCAAATTTTCTGTACACGAAGCTGCCTTTTTCAAAGGAATAATAGTTCAGCATGGACCAGTATCAGGTGTACTGTTGACGTTGCTGAAAATAAACTTGTTTAAGCCCATAAGAAATATTTAAACCCATCAACATAAGGCCCAATAAATTAGAGTTAGCCCAAGTACAAAACTCATAAAAGAAAAAAGCCCAAGTCTAAATTAAAGAAGCCTTCCACTTAGAATCTTCTAGTGTTAGCTAGATATTAGCTTTTTACATGTGAATTATTTGATTATTATTAGAAGTGTGTAGAAGAAAATATGTGTGGTTTAAGAATTTTTGTAATAGTTTATTTGTGTGGTTCTCATTGTTTCTCATATAGTATAAATACTCCTCCCCATTTGAGTTCTAAGCATCGAGTAAGAAGCAAATCTTCTAAGAGTAAAGAGAAGAGAGAAAGAAGCATAACTTCTAGTGAGTGAGTGAGTGAGCTTGAAGAGTGAAGTTGAGAATTTTCTCTTGTAAAAGTATTTAAGTGAATAATAAAGTTTGTTTTACTTTCCAACAAAGTGGTATCAGAGCAAGGTTGTGAGTTCTCTTGAAATTCTAAGTATGCTCTGTGGCTGCAGCTTTGACTGATCTTCCACACCAGAAAAGAAATATTGAGATTGAGAGTATTAGCCATTTGTTCTAAACATACTACTATTACATATCAAATCGAAGAGCTCGACGAGACGAATATACTGCCATAAGAATCAGCCCAATCGGAGTCCGAATGAGTCAGAATAAGTCGTCGGAAGTTTGCTGCCACAAACTGAGTCAACTCACTGAGTTGAACCGAGTCAAAGTCGTTTGACCGAGTCGTCAGAGTTGTTGGTCAAGCCATCAGAGCCGAGCCGTCAGAGCCATTGACCAAGCCATCAGAGCCGTTTGACCGTATCGTTGACTAAGCCGTCAGAGCCATTGACCAACTATTGACTGGCGTTGACTATTGACCGAGTGTTGACTTTGACCGTTGACTTTGACTTAGTCGATATACAAGTCAATCTTAAGGTTTTTCAGCATTCTGGATCTATCTGTATAGTCGAAATTTCCAAAAATTACTCCGTTAAGAGTTATGGCTATCGACAGTTTAGCATCTCTTCAAGTTCCACCACTTCAAGGTAATAACTTTGATAATTGGACTATCAAAATAAAAGTCCTCCTTGGGGCACATGATGTTTGGGAAGTAGTAGAAAAAGGCTATGAAGAGCCAAGAGATGAGGTAACACTATCTTCAACACAGAAGGATAGTTTAAAAGATTCAAGAAAGAGAGACAAAAAAGCTCTCTTCCTCATCTACCAGGCCTTAGATGACGACGAGTTTGAGAAAATCTCAAGTGCAACCTCTGCTAAGAAAGCATGGGAGAAACTTCAAATTTCATACAGAGGAGAAGAAAAGGTCAAAAAGGTCCGCCTTCAAACTCTAAGATGAGAGTTTGATTTATTACACATGACAGAGACTGAATCAGTTTCTGACTATTTTTCTAGAGTTTTAACCATTTCGAATCAAATGAAGCAAAATGTTGAGAAACTTGAAAATGTTACGATTATAGAAAAGATTCTTCGATTATTAGACCCAAAGTTCGAGAATATTGTTATTCTCATCGAAGAAACTAAAGATTTGGGAGCTATGACAATAGAACAACTCTTGGATTTTTTACAAGTTCACGAGGGAAAAAAAAAGAAGAAACTAAATTTGAAGGAACGGCTTCTCAAGACACAACTTACAGAGAAAGAAGATAGCCAATGTAGCAAAAGAAGTCAACGTGGTTGTGATAGAGGACAAGTCCGAGGACAAGGATGTGGTACAAGTCGAGGTCGTGGACGAGGTTGGAATTCCAACAACCACAATTATCATATCAACAATTTCGAAAGAGGAGAAAGCTTTACAAGAAGTCGTGGTAGAGTTCGAATGAACTCAAGACCTGAGAAGTCTCAAGTTGAATATTTCTATTGTCACAAGTTTGGATATTATGCTAGAGAGTGTAGAGTACCCAATAGCAGAATTGAAGAGAAAGTCAATTACGTTGAAGAAAAAAGGGAAGAAAATGGCACCGTGCTACTAGCATATAAAGACAACAATGAAGGACAAGACAACACATGGTATCTTGACACCGATGCTAGCAATCATATATGTGGGCGTCGATTAATGTTTATAGAGCTTGATGAATCAATCAGTAGGGGTGTTTTTTTCGGTGATGATTCAAAAGTAGCGGTAAAAGGAAAAGGTAAAATTCTTATTGGCTTAAAAAATGGGGGGCATCAATTTATTTCAAATGTTTATTTTGTACCCACAATGAAAACAAATATCTTGAGTTTGGGACAACTCTTAGAGAAAAGCTATGATATTCACATGAAAGATTATAGTCTTTCTATAAGAGATAACAATATGAACTTAATTGCCAAGGTGCCTATGTCAAGAAATAGAATGTTCTTATTGAACATTCAAAATGATATGGCAAAATGTCTGAAAACATGTTACAAGGATTCATCATAGCTATGGCATTTGAGATTCGGACATCTCAACTTTGGAGGACTAGAGCTACTGTCCAAGAAAGAAATGGTGAGAGGCTTGCCATGCATCAATCATCCTGATCAACTTTGTGAAGGATGCTTACTCGGGAAGTAATTCAGGAAAAGCTTTCCAAAAGAGTCGAATTCAAGAGTCCAAAAGCCACTAGAGCTCGTGCATACAGATGTGTGCGGTCCTATCAAACTAAGTTCTTTTGGCAAGAACAACTTCTTCTTGCTCTTTATTGATAATTTCTCAAGAAAGACTTGGGTTTATTTCTTGAAGCAAAAAATCAGAAGTCTTTGAAGCTTTCAAGAAGTTCAAGGCTGCTGTAGAGAAGGAAAGCAGACTTCAGATCAAAGCCATGAGATCTGATAGAGGAAGAGAATTCACTTCAAAAGAGTTCCAAGAATTGTGCAAAGCAAATAGAATTCAACGACCTTTAACTGTTCCAAGATCCCCTCAACAAAATGGCGTGGCAGAAAGGAAGAACCGGACCATCCTCAACATAGCTCGAAGCATGCTGAAAAGTAAGAGATTACCCAAAGAGTTATGGGCAGAAGCTATTGCATACGCAGTTTACTTGTCCAATCGATCTCCAACAAGAAGTGTGTGGAGAAAGACACCACAAGAAGCATGGAGCGGAAGGAAGCCTGGGATCTCCCACTTGAGAGTCTTTGGAAGCATAGCCCATGTGCATGTGCCAGACGAACATAGAACCAAGCTTGATGATAAAAGCGAAAAGTTCATTTTCATCGGCTACGACACCAACTCTAAAGGATATAAGTTATACAATCCTAATAATGAAAAAGCAATCATCAGTCAAGATGTAATATTCGATGAAGAAGGTGAATGGAACTTTGGCTCTCAAACAAATGACTACAATTTCTTTCCAAAATTTGAAGATATGGAAACACTAGTAGAGCAAGCAAGAGAAGTACATCAAGAGGCTATTACTCCACCTTCCTCACCGATATCATCTACTCATGAAGATTCACCTCCATCTTTCTTAACTGAGAGGCATGAAGAACGTACAAGAAGTCTTGAAGATCTATATGAGGTGACTGATAGACTTGAAAACCTCACTCTATTTTGCCTATTTGCTGATTGTGAATCGGTGAACTTCCAAGAGGCTGTACAAGATGAAAAATGGAGGAATACGATGGATGAAGAAGTCAAAACCATAGAGAAGAATAACACTTGGGAACTATCCACTCTTCCTAAAGGTCATAAAACTATCGGTGTAAAATGGGTGTACAAGGTGAAGAAAAATGCCAATGGAGAGGTAGAAAAATACAAAGCAAGGCTAGTCGCGAAAGACTATAGTCAAAGAGCCGGCATTGACTACGACAAGGTATTCGCTCCTGTTGCACGATTGGAAACTATAAGACTAATTATTTCTCTTGCTGCTCAGAACAAATGGAAGATTCATCAGATGGATGTAAAGTCTGCATTTCTAAATGGAGTTCTTGAAGAAGAGGTTTATATCCAACAACCATTTGGTTATGAGATGAAAGGGTATAAAGATAAGGTTTTGAAGCTGAAGAAGGCTCTTTACGGTCTAAAGCAAGAACCAAGAGCATGGAACAGCCGAATTGACAAATATTTCCAAGAGAATAGATTCATTAAGTGCCCTTATGAACATGCTCTCTATGTTAAGACTAAAGATGGAGATATTTTGGTCGTATGCTTGTATGTGGATGATCTCATATTCATTAGAAGTAATCCAAGGATGTTTGACGAATTCAAGAGAGTAATGACACATGAGTTTGAAATGACAGACATCGGACTTATGGCATATTACCTCGGCTTAGAGGTCAAGCAAAAGGAAGAAGGCATCTTTATCTCCTTAGAAAGCTATACAAAGGAGATCCTGAAGAAGTTCAATATAGATGATTGCAAGCCAATAAGTACACCAGTGGAGTGTAGAATAAAATTATTCAAAGATGATGAAGCAGAAAAGGTGGATCCAATACTCTTTAAGAGCCTTGTTGGATGCCTTAGGTACTTGACATGTACAAGGCCTGATATTCTCTATGCAACTGGACTAGTGAGTCGTTACATGGAGACTCCAACAGCTACTCACTTCAAAGCTACAAAGAGAATTCTCCGTTACCTAAAAGGTATGATTAATCTTGGCTTGTTCTATTCAGTTTCTAATGATTACAAACTCGTTGGTTACAGTGATAGTGATTGGGCCGGAGATACTGATGATCGAAAAAGCACAACTGGTTTTGTGTTTTTCATAGGAGAAACTGCCTTCACCTGGGTATCTAAGAAACAACCGATTGTCACCCTTTCAACATGCAAAGCTAAGTATGTAGCTGCTACGTCATATATTAGGCATACAATCTGGCTAAGAAGGTTGTTGAAAGAGTTAAACATGCCTCAAAAGGAACCAACGGAGATTTGTATTGACAATAAGTCAGCAATAGCTTTGGCTAAAAATCCAGTATTTCATGACCGAAGTAAGCATATCGATACTCGCTATCATTACATAAGAGAAGGTGTTGCAAATAAAGAAGTACAATTGGAGTATGTGAGATCACATGATCAGATTGCTGATATTTTCACCAAGCCACTCAAGTTTGAAGACTTTACAAGATTAAGAAATTTACTTGGTATTATAAAACGTTTAAGGGGGGGTGTTGAAAATAAATTTGTTTAAGCCCATAAGAAATATTTAAACCCATCAACATGAGACCCAATAAATTGGAGTTAGCCCAAGTGCAAAACTCATAAAAAAAAAAAGCACAAGTCCAAATTAAAGAAGCCTTCCACCTAGAATCTTCTAGTGTTAACTAGATATTAGCTTTTTATATGTGAATTATTTGATTATTATTAGAAGTGTGTAGAAGAAAATATGTGTGGTTTAAGGATTTTTGTAATTGTTTATTTGTGTGGTTCTCATTATTTCTCATATAGTATAAATACCCCTCCCCATTTGAGTTCTAAGCATCAAGTAAGAAGCAAATCTTCTAAGAGTAAAGAGAAGAGAGAAAGAAGCATAACTTCTAGTGAGTGAGTGAGTGAGCTTGAAGAGTGAAGTTGAGAATTTTCTCTTGTAAAAGTATTTGAGTGAATAATAAAGTTTGTTTTACTTTCCAATAGACCTTCCAAATAGTCTTGGGGAATTTAGTGTTGGAAATAGGAGATTTTTAAGGCTAGAAAGACTAAGGAAGAAACTAGAGAGAATTTTGGTGGAAGAGAAGAACTTGTCATACTATTTGAATTATTTCTCTTTTGCTTGATACAAAATATGGGGAGGGGCACTCTATTTATACTATTCCAAGGATGATTTTAGATACTCCATGTAACCTCCAACTACCTAATTAATTATACAATCTAGTAAATACAAGAGTAATCTAGTAAATACAAGAATACTCTAGAAACTTGGATATTAAACTATGGGCTATTAGACACACATACCCCAAAACAAGCCCAACTCACAACACAAGCCTAAATAACTAAACTATGGCCCAATAGGTCACAAAGAAGTTTGTTTCTAATACCTCCCCTTAAACTTAATTTGTGACAACCATTAAATTTCTTAACTTAAGAAAATCTTCATGCTCGAGTAGTTTGGTGAAAATATCTGCCACTTAGTCTTGAGTCTTCACATACTTCAGTTGCACATCCTTTCTTGTAACACATTCTCTACTATAATGGTAGTGGGTATCGATGTACTTGCTTCTATCATGGAAGACGAGATTCTTTGCCAAAACAATTGCTGATTTATTATCAATATAGATCTCAGTGGGTTCATTCTACGAAATGTATAGTTTCTTCAACAAGTTTCTTAGCCAAATCGCATGACAAACATATGATGTAGCTGCAACATACTCTGTTTCATAGCTTAAGAGTGTGACAATTGGTTACTTCTTAGATATCCATGTGAAAGTAGTGTCTCCTCTGAAGAATATAAAGTCACTTGTGCTCTTTCAATCATCTAAGTCTCCACTCCAATCACTATCACTATAACCCACAAGATTATAGTTATTGGATGAAGAATATCGTAAGCCAAAGTTAGTTATATTTTTAATATATCGAAAGATTCTCTTGGCAACTTTCAAGTGAATGGTTGTTGAAGATTCTATGTAGTGACTGAACAGGCCTACGACATAGAGAATGTCAGGTATTGTGCAAGTCAGGTAGTGCAAACTTTCAACTAAACTCTTATAGAGTGTTGGATCCACTTTTTCTCCTTCAGCATGCTTTGATAACTTGACTTCACATTTTGAACTTTTTGATGATCTCCTTAGTATAGCCTTCTTGTAAAATGAAAATTCTATCTTCTTGTTGCTTTACTTCTATGCTAAGATAGTAATACATGAGTCCGATTTCAGTCATCTCAAACTCCTTTGTCATTACTTTCTTAAACTCTTCGAACAGGGATGGATTACTCCCCGTGAAGATCAGATCATCAATATAGTGGCACACGATCAAGATATCTCTATCTTTTATTTTGATGTACAACGTATGCTCATAAGGACATTTAATAAAGTTGTTATCTTGGAAGTACTTATTGATGCAGCCATTCCATACTCTTGGTGCTTGCTTTAACCCATAAAGGGCCTTCTTCAACTTTAGGACCTTATCTTATTGTTCCTTAATCTCATACCCAGATGGTTGTTCTATATAGACTTCCTCTTCAAGGACTCCATTTGAGAAAGCAGACTTGACATCTATTTGATGAATTTTCCATTTATTTTGAGCAGCCAATGAGATGATCAATCGTACCGTTTCTAGACAGGCGATAGGAGCAAATACCTCATCATAGTCTATGCCGGGTCTTTGACTGTATCCTTTTACGACCAATCTTACCTTATATCTCTCCACTTCTCCTCTAGCATTCTTTTTAGCCTTGTAAATCCATTTCACACCGATTGCTTTGTACTTTTTTGGAAGTGTAGCAAGCTCCCATGTATCATTCTTTGTGTTCGCCTTTATTTTTTTATCCATCGCATCTCGCCACTCTTTGCTGTGTGTAGCTTTATCAAAGTTTAATGGTTCACAATTAGCAAGGAGGCAAAAGAGAGTCAAGTTATTTTGATTCTCAATCACCTTATATATCTCTTGTAAGCTCCTTAATCTTGGTGTCCTTTCACTTGAACTGCAGCTTGAAGATGATTTTGGTGTTGTTTCTTAATGAGTGCTTGCCATTGGTGCAGTGGGTGTGGTAACAGGCTCTTGCGGTTCTTCTCTTACGTGCTCCATTCTTCATTGCTCGCTTTCTCCTTCAATGTATGGTAAAAAGTCATAATTTTCTTCTTGTGTGTGCCATTCTTAGATGCTCTCTTCGTCAAACTCCATATCGCGACTAATAATAGTCTTGCCATAGCTAAGATTATAGAGCTTGTAACATTTTTATTTAGAGTCGTAGCTAATGAAGATAAACTTCTCACTTTTATCGTCGAGCTTCGTTCTCTTTTTATCGGGCACATGAGCATAAACTATGCTTCCAAACACTCTTAGGTGAGAGATTCTAGGCTTTCTTCCACTTCAAACTTCTTGTGGCGTCTTTCCCCATACGCTTCTTATTGGAGAGTGATTTGACAGGTAAACTACACAAGCTACAGCTTCAGCCCAAAACTCTTTCAGCATTCCTTTGCTCTTGAGCATGCTTCTGGCGATGTCAAGGATTGTTCTACTCTTCCTTTCTATGACTCTATTCTGTTGGGAGATCTTGATACTGTTAAAGGACGACGGATACCGTTGTCTTCACAATACTTTTGAAACTCGTGGGATGTGAATTCTCCTTCTCTATCAGATCTCATTGCCTTGATACTTCGGCCACTTTCTTTTTGAACAAATGCCTTGAACTTCTTGAATTTTTTAAACACTTATGATTTCTCTTTCAAGAAATACACTCAGGTTTTTCTTGAAAAATCATCGATAAAGAGGAGAGAGTAGTTATTCTTACTGAGAGAGCTTGGTCTTATTAGACCACACACGTCAGTATATGTGAGCTTAAGCGATTTATGGTCTCGGGAACTCGATTCTCTTAGAAAGCTTCTTCTGAATTGCTTTCCTAATAAGCATCCTTCACATCATTGGTCTAGTTGACTGATGAAGGGTAGACCTCGAACCATCTCCTCCTTTGCTAATAATTCTAGGCCGCCAAAATTGAGATGTCCAAACCTTAGGTACTAAAGCCATGATGAATCTGTGTAGCAAGCCTTTAGACATTTTGCTACGTCATTTTGAATGTGTAACAAGAACATTCTATTTCTTATCATTAGCACTTTGTTGATTAACTTGTTTCTATTGTCTCTTAAAGAAAGACTATTTTCTTTCATGTGAATATCATAGCCTTTCTCTAAGAGTTGACCAAGACTCAAGATATTACTCTTCATATTAGGCACGTATTAAACATTTATACTAAATTGATGTTCTCCATTTCTCAAGCGTATGAGAATTTTACCTTTGCCCTTTACTGTTGCCTTGGAGTCATCTCCAAATGAAACATTAGTCATCGACTCATCAAACTCTACGAGCATATCCTTTCTTTCACACATATGATTGCTTGCACCGCTGTCAAGGTACCATATATTTTCTTGGAACCCATTGGTCTTCTTGCATGCTAACAATAACATATCTTCCTCTAGTTTTTATCATCTTCAGCATAGTTGGCTCTCTCCTTCACCTTCTTTGGAGCTCTACATTCGAAAGCGTAATGACCATATCTCTGACAGTTGTGACACTTAATTTAGGACTTGTCATGCCAATGCTGTGGGTTACCTCTTCCACGACCTCTTGTCAAGCTTTCTCTTCTATCTTCATAATTGTTGTTGAAGCATCCTCTTTTTTATCTTCCACATTCGCGACCTCTTCCTTGACCACTTCTACGTCCTCTTCCATTGTTGAAATCTTCTTCTTTTTCTTGGAGTTAAGCTTTAAGGAGCTGCTTATGGAAATTTTGCGTCTTCTTTTTTTTTTCTTCATGGACTTGCAAGGACCTCAAGAGTTGTTCTGTCATCATGGCTCCTAAATCTTTGGTTTCTTTAATGACAGTAATAATATTCTTGAATTTTGGATCTAACGATCGAAAAATCTTTTTCATGATCGTAATATTTTCTAGTTTCTCATCATTTCTCTTTATTTGATTAGAAATAGTTAGAACCCTAAAAAAGTAGTTAGAAAAACTCTATCATGTGTAATAAATCAAACTCTCCTCTTAGATTTTGAAGGCAGACCTTTTTATTCTCCCTTGAATGAAATTTGAAGTTTCTCCCATGCTTCCTTAGCGGAGGTTGCACTTGAGATTTTCTCAAACCCGTCGTCATCTAAGGCCTGGTAGATGAGCAAGAGAGCTTTTTTGTCTCTCTTTCTTGAATCTTTTAAACTATCCTTCTGTGTTGAGGATAGTGCTACCTCATCTATTGTCTCTTCGTAACCTTTTTTCTATTACTTCCCAAACATCATATACTCCAAGGAGAACTTTTATTTTGATAGTCTAATTATCAAAGTTGCTACCTTGAAGTGGTGGAACTTGAATATATGCTAAACTGCCAGTAGCCATAACTCTTAACAGAGTGAGCTTTTGGAAATTTCGACTATACAGATAGATTCGAAACATAGAAAAACCTTAAGATTGACTTGTATATCGACTTGATCAAAGTCAACGGTCAAAGTCACTCAGTCAACAGTCAATGCTGATCAAAAGTCAATGGCGCGGTCAACGGCTCCGATGGCGTAGTTAATAGCATGGTCCAATAGCTCTGACGGCTTAGTCAACGACTCTAACGGCTTAGTCAATGGCTATGATGGCTTGGTCAAATAGCTCTGACTCAGCTTAACTCGGTGAGTTGACTCAATTATGATAGCAAACTTCCGACAACTCGTTCAGACTCTGATTAGATTGATTTTTACGACAGCGTTTTTGTCTCGTTGAGCTCTTCAATTTGATATGTAATAGTAGTATGTTTAGAATAAATAGATAATACTTTCAATCTCAATAATTCTTTTCTGATGCGGAAGATCAGTCAAAGCTGCAACCATAGAGTATACTTAGAATTTCATGAGAACTCACAACCTCACTTTGATACCACTTTATTAGAAATAGGAAATTTTTAAGGCTAGAAAGGCTAAGGAAGAAACTAAAGAGAATTTTGGTAGAAGAGAAGAACTTGTATTACTGCTTGAATTGTTTTTTTTTTGCTTGATACAAAATGAGGGGATGAGCACTCTATTTATACTACTCTAAAGATGATTCTAGATGCACTATCTAACCTCTAACTGGCTAATTAATTATATAATCTAGTAAATACAAGAGTAATCTAGCAAATACAAGAATACTCTAGAAACTTAGATACTAAATCATGGGTTATTAGACACACACACCAAATCAAACGCAACTTACAACGCAAGCCTAAATAACTAAACTATGACCCAATAGGTCATAAAGAAGTTTATTTCTAACATTTAGAACCACAAGATTTTTTTTCCAAGTGTGGCTTCTACTACTTTTAACCATATAGTTTGCTAAAAACAAAAATCTAAAAATACCGGAGACTGGAGAAAAGTTTGGCGGAAATTAGACTCGGTAATTTTCTTTTAGGGTTATTATAAAAAAACATGAGATTTTCAATTTGAGCGAAAAAAAAAATTTTTGGGTTTGCGATCACATTTTTTTAAAAATTTATGTATTTTTTTAAAAAATAAATCTTGAATTTTTAGTTATAAATAAAATCAAATTACTCATGAATCAAATAACTTCATCAACTTTTGGTATATAGTATTATGCATTATTGTGTGAGACTATATTCTTATCGTCAATTACCCCAATTAGGACCAGTATTGTTCAATATATATATATATATATATATGAAAATTCTAATGTAGAAGTTGCAAAACGTGAGTGATTTAGGTGTCAATGGTGTCCAAAAAACCCTTAAAAATTTTTAACTGAAATTTTTTCTTTTTCTTTTTTCTTTTTTCAAATTTTCCTTCCATATTTCTCCTGTAATTAACTATACATGGAACATTTTCTATAAGAAATTCATATTCTTTTCCTTTCATATTTCTTCCATCAGCAAAATTGGGGAAATTTTTTTACAAGGAATTTATATTCCTTTCCTTCCAGTTTGATTCCATCAAACAAATTAGGGAAATCTTTCTATAAGGAATTCGTATTCCTTTCCTTCCATATTTCTCTCCAACAACCAAATATAAGAAAATAATTTCCTCCTTTCCATAACTTTTTTGTTCGTTATCTTTTCTTTAGCCTTTTCTTTCCTTAACAAAATACAAGCTCCAAAAGATTATACTTCTGTTCTCCCTTGTGTTCAGAAGTGTTATAAAAGTTGCCTATCTATACATGAACAGAAATGTATACGTGTTTGTCACAAAGGCAACCGTAGACATTTATTTTTCTTCTTTACCCTTCACTAATAAGCTAACGAAATTCTTTATCTTATAAAAGTGAATTGCTGATTATTTGTTGAATTATTACTTAGATATTTTATTTTCTCCTCTGTATGAGTTTCTTATTTGATTTAAGAATGAGTACGACGAATATAATGATAATGCGAGCAAGAGTTTGAGAAAGATATTATATTACAACATTTTTAATTTTTTTTATTATTAAAATTCAACTAAATTCTTCTTGCATTTTTCTAAGTAATTTTAGAAAAATATATATTTCTAAGTAAATCCGAATTTTTTAAGAAAGTTCAGCTCTTCCGGGATTTTTCAATAATTTTCAGACTTTAGGCCTGATTTTTTATAAGAAGTCCTAAGAAAAATAAAAAGAAGTGTCACATCTAATTTCGATTTGAATATAGACAAGGGGAATTTTTGTAACATGTACTTTCGAAATGAGAAAATTAGGCCATCTACGACCATTTTAGAAAAGAATTGTAAATATACAATAAGCTCAATTTTTTATTAGATCTAGTACCGCATTTTTTAGAAAATTACTATTTTTTAAAATATTTAGAAAAATATTAATTTTAAAATGGTAGCTAGTAACCAATAATCAGTTTTCGAGTACTGGTAACTAGTAACCAAAAGTACTTATGACTAGTATATAACAGATAACTAGTAAACGATAACCTATTTTCAAACATGGTTAACTAGTAATTGTTTTTAAAAATGATATTTTTCTAATTTTGTTTTAAAATGGGTACAGATATTGGAAAATAACGTGACCCACCATATTTTTGTTTATTTTTTTTGTACGTAAAATGTTAAAAACCCTTTGAAAATTCCAAGAGAAAGGATGTGCACGAAGTGAGACAGCCCTAAAACTTTGGGAGAAAATAAAATTAATCAAATGAAATTTCAGCATATATATAACGCACTAATTTATGTTATTACTTTTTGATTTATCTATTTTTTATGTTAATTTCAACAGACTTCTTTTATGTTTCTTTCATTGAAGAGGTCATGATTTTCTTATTGAAAAAATAAAAGATGATTTTGTTCCTATTTATTTTGTTTTGTTAATTTAATAGTGAGATAAATTGATTCTAAGTTTCTTTTTATCGAGTGATTAAAGCACGAAGCCAGGCAATCGATCGTAGGCACAATTATTGAACTATGTATAATTAATTCATTGTCAATCATATTAATAGTTACCGGGAAAAAAAAAAAAAGAAAAAATTGTAAATCCTTAACAGTTCGTTAGCCGTTAACTGTTATGAAAAAAATTCACTTTAATTTTTTCTTGCACTACAAGATTTGAAGTCTACTGTTCAATTGGACCTTTTGCCAATACGTTGTCCTACATGACACTCATTAGTTGCTAATAACTTGAAACCTTGATTTGCATTTTCTTGTTTCACTGTTCAATTCGAGTTTAAGATACCAGGGAAGAAAATGAGAAGTCTGCTCGAGCTTTTTTCTTGCTCTTCCACAATAACAACGTTGTCTTTGGTTGATGGTGGAGTGATATAATCTTTTGATGCCTAGATTTATATGCACCTTTTCTATTAGCTTACTTTAGGAGATCATTTTTTTTTTTCTTTTTTTGAAAGGAATGATCAAGTACTTTTAAATTGACATGTTGTAATCTAATCTTAATTTAGCTGTCCAGCTTACTAGGTGTTATTGATATGATGAAATATATGGAACTTTATATTAATGGATATTGTTGCAATTATAATAAATTTTGTATCAAGTTTTAATTAATTATATACAATAAATAATTTGAAAATATTAATATTAAAGCATAACTATTGTAGTAGAAGTTAACAAACGTAGGACTTTTTATGAAATTTATAAAATAATCACCCATTTACGTATAAGTTGCTGGTATCATTAAAAAAGTAAGGACTAAATAATCAAGTGAAATAGATTCGGGCATATTTTTTGAAAATAAACTTTTGTACTTTTTTTTGAATTTTAGATTTTCCTTTCATATTCTCCCATCAACTACATAAAGAAAAACTTTCTATAAGGAAATCATATTTATTTCTTTCCATATTTCTCCTAACAACCAAATATGAGAAAGCAATTTCCTACTTTCCATACTTTTTCTTGTCAAGTGTATGAACTGTTAGTTAGTTGTATAATTTGTTATTGTAGCAAGTTGTTATAACAGATTTGTTATGAATCAGTTGGGTTCTATTATTGTACTGACGTTTGTATAAATAGCTCAGTTTGAGAGCTTAATCAATAAGATTAGATCATTCTTCTCTGTTCTTCTTTTCAGTCCTTCTCTAATTCTAACATGGTATCAAAGCCATGACTGGTCTTACTCCTATTTATGCAACCATGGTAGCTTCGTCTTCTCTTTCTGCTCAGAATGGTCTGTCTGCAACAGCTTCGTCTTCTCCGTTTTAGCCTGTTGTTTTCTCTCATGCTCTGTTTGTGAAGCTCGACGATGGCAACTTTCTCTTGTGGCGTCAACAAGCTGAGGCCGCCATTAAAGGTCATTGTCTTCAAGCGTCTGTTATAGAAGGTAGTGCTCTATGAAAGTATCTGACCTCCATTGATGAGTCTCAAGGTCGATTTAATCCAGTCTTTGTTGATTGGGAGCAGCAAGATCAGTTACTCTTCTCGTGGCTTCTATCATCGATGATTGAATCTATGCTCAAATCATCTTGTTGGTTGTGACATCTCTTGCTAGGTTTGGTCTACTCTTGCTACCTATTTCGTTTCTCAAACCACTGTAAAAATTTCTCAGCTTCCAACTTTACTGCAAAACACAAAGAAAGGTGATTCAACTCTTAATGAGTATCTGCTTAAGATCAAGTCTTTGGTTGATCAATTAGTATCCATTGGTCATGTTCTTACATCTCAGGATCATATTGAAGCTATTTTTGATGGATTACCCTCTGTCTATGATACTTTCATTGTGTTTGTGAACTCTAGTTCTACTCCATACTCTGTTTCGGAAATGTAGTCCTTAATCTTTTCTCAAGGGACATGGATCGAGAAACAGCTTAAAGAATTGGATTCTGCTAATCCTAATGTGAATCTTGCTACTCAGACTCAACAAAAATGGTCAAAACTTTCAATGGTCAATCTTAATCCCATTGGTGGTTTTCGGTCTAATTTCAATTCTCCCAATAATCCTGGTGGTTTTTAGGGTTTTCCTGGAGGTAACAATAATGGTGGTCGTGGTTATCATGGTAATCATGGCAGTCGAGGTCGTTTTCACTAGAATTCTAATCAGCCTCAATGTCAGCTATGTGGTAAGCTTGGTAATGTGGCTATGAAGTGCTACCATCACTTTGATTCCTCATAGCCTGGTCCTATGAGCAATGCTAGCTATACTCCTTGTACTGGTAGCTACAATGGTCAACATTCCAATACGGTTTACATGTCTGCTCAACTTGCTCACATGAATGCCTTTACTGCTACTCCAAATTCAATGGTGGATCCTAATTGGTATCCAGATTCTGGAGCCACTGATTACTGCACTCCTGCTGTTCATAATCTGATACACAAAGATTCCTATCAGGATTCTGAAATGCTTCATATGGGCGATGGCACTGGTCTTCAGATCAACATATTGGTCAGTCCTCTTTCGTATCTCAGTTCACTCTAAAATATTGAATCTAAATCATTTTCTTCATGTTCCCTCTATAAATAAAAATCTGATAAGTGTCTCTGAGTTTGCAGCTGATAACAATGTATTTTTTGAATTCCATTCTAATCAGTGTTTTGTTAAAGATCAGGTCACCAAGGCTATACTCATGGTAGGGAAGCTTAGCAATGTTTTATATTTGTTTGATTCAACTACTCTGCCATTTACAGCCACGAGTCCTAGTTTTAAGTCCTGTTCTAATGTTCAATCCTTCTCTCCTCTGTGTAGTACTCATTATAATCATTTTTTTGTTACCAGTATACCAGATCAATGTAATAATTCTCTCAATACCTTTAGTCCTACCACTTAGTTGTTGCACAATAGGTTAGGACATTCAAGTGCCAAGATTGTCAAACATGTACTCCGTCTTTGTAAACCTTTTCACACCAGTAATAATAATACTACCACTTTTCTTGATTTTTGCATGGCTTGTTCTCTTGGCAAGATGCATAAATTTCTATTTTCCAATTCTACTACTCAATATACTAGTCCTTTAGAACTTGTGCATACTGATACATGGGGCCTTACTCCTATTACTTCTTATAATGGTTACTCCTACTATATTCATTTTACTGATCCATTTTCTCGTTATACTTGTGTTTATCTACTCAAATGCATTTTCTCGTTATACTTGTGTTTATCTATTCAAACATAAATCTGAGGCTATGCCAACTTTCAAGAATTTAAAAACTGAAGTTGAGTTACTGTTGGGCATAGAGATTATCGCAGTTCAAAGTGACGGTGGTGGTGAATATAGAGCCTTTGATGACTTTCTTACCTCAACTGGCATTGTTCATTAATTTTCTTGTCCTACCACTCATGAGCAGAATGGTGTGGCTGAGAACATAGACATCTTGTGGAGACTGCATTTACTCTCTTAGCTCAAGCCTTCATGCCTTTAAAATTTTGGGATGAAGCGGTGCGTGTTAACGTGTGAAGTGTAAAGAGTATTAATTGCTCTTATCATGTACCAACAAAGACACAGTTATCTAACCGTGTAATAAGCATTAAGTACTCTTGTCAGCTAACAAAACACAGCATAAACCGTGTACAAAATATATGATATATAAGGAAATTATGAGGAAAAAAATGTGTGAAGAGCTGGTCGGAGTTGGTTATCTCAAACCTATAAATAAGGATCCTATTCCTCATTTGTTTTCAACCTAGAGAAGTGAAACACCAAGCATAGTGAGAATAAAATAGAGAGATTTTATTATTGAGAGTTAGAGAAAAATACAATTTTTCTCTTAGGTGTATTCGGGGTCTGGGTGTGAGCAGTTTCTCCGTGGACGTAGCCAAATTGGTGAACCACGCTAATTTTGTATGTGTCTTGTTTATTTATTTCAGCATTATTTTTCACATTTATTTTTATCGCTTCCACTATTGTGTGTCTATTGGGGAGATTATTCCCTAACAACTGGTATTAGAGCGAGGTTCGATTTTAGTGGGAGTAATGGCCAAAGGTGAAGGATCAGGACCCAAAATTGACAAGTTCGACAGTATAGCCTTCTCATACTGGAGATTGCAGATTAATAATTATCTGCATAGTAAAAAGTTGCATCAGCCTCTATTAAGGAAGAAACCTGAGAAGATGGAGAATGATGACTGGGAACTCCTTGATCGACAGGTGTTACGCGTAATTCGATTGACGCTAACGAAATTGATGTGGAACCTTATATCAGTGCGACAACTTAACGAGGAAGGACACAATGTGACCTTAACTGGTGGCTTGTGGAAGGTTAGCAAAGGAGCCATGGTTGTTGCTCGAGGAAACAAAATTGGAACTCTCTACATAACTTCTAGTTGCAGAGATACTTTGGCGATCGTCAATGATGAAGTTAATTCAAGTCTATGACACTGTAGACTTGGGCATATGAGCGAAAAGGGAATGAAGATAATGCTGTTAAAAGGAAAACTTCCAGAGCTAAAGTCAGTTGAGCATAGCCTGTGTGAAAGTTATATCTTTGGCAAGCAAAAAAGGGTGAGTTCTTTGAAAGGTGGAAGAGAACCGAAAGCAGCAAAGTTGGAGTTGGTTCATTCAGACGTGTGGGGGCCATCTCCTATGACATCTCTTAGAGGCTCAAGATACTATGTGACATTCATTGACGATTCGAGCAGAAAGGTATGGGTTTATTTTTTGAAAAAAAAATCTGATGTTTACGATACCTTTCAGAAGTGGAAAGCCATAGTTGAGAATGAAACTAATCTGAAAGTGAAATGCTTGTGGTCTGACCATAGGGAAGAATATAATGATGACGATTTCAAGAGATTTTGTGCCAATAATGGATCAAGTTCGAGAAAACCATTCCAGGGAAACTTTAACAGAATGGTGTTATTGAAAGAATGAACAGAACCTTGAATGAATGTGCAAGGAGCATGAGATTGCACGTAGGGTTGCCAAAGATATTTTGGGCTGATGCAGTTAATACTTCTGCATATCTTATCAACAGACAGCCTTTAGTACCACTAGATTGTAGAATACTAGAGGAGGTCTAGAGCAGTAAAAAGGTAAACCTTTCTTTCTTGAAAGTGTTTGGTTGTCTATCTTATGTTCATATAGACCCTACCAATAGAAGTAAACTTGATCCTAAGTCTAAAAAATATTTCTTTATGGGTTATGGTGATGCCGAGTTTGGTTATCGTTTCTAGGATGACCAAAA
The DNA here is from genome assembly GCA_002914805.1 of Parasponia andersonii. Lineage (NCBI taxonomy): Eukaryota > Viridiplantae > Streptophyta > Magnoliopsida > Rosales > Cannabaceae > Trema > Trema andersonii. Next base: position 67,548 of record JXTB01000293.1, read on the forward strand.
TCGGAAGATCATTAGAAACAGGGACGTCATATTTAACGAGGAAGTGATGTACAGGGATAGATTGGGCACTGGAGCTGATAATGTATGTTCTGAAGTAAAAAAGGTTGGGGGAATACCATTGAATGAGATCCCAATAGATGAAATGAAGATTAATAATGGCGAGAAAGATCAAGAAGCTGTAGTACCAGCAGCAGACCCATAGACCTTAGTGGGTGAACTCAGAAGATCTTCTAGAATAATTCGATCTCCTCAAAGATATTCCCTAGCACTGCATTACATTCTATTAACTGATAAAGGTGAGCCAGAGACTTATGAAGAAGTAGTGTAGCATGATGAGTCAACCCAGTTGGAGTTAGCCATGATAGATGAGATGAACTCACTGGCATCCAATCATACATGGGAGTTGGCATAACTACCAGAAGGATAGAAGGCATTACACAACAAGTGGGTATACCGAATAAAAGAAGAACATGATGGTAGTAAATGGTACAAGGCAAGACTTATTGTCAAAGGCTTTCAACAGAAGGAAGGCATCGATTACACCGAGATTTTCTCTCCAGTAGTCAAATTGACCACTATCAGACCAGTACTTGGGTTGGTGGCTAAAGAAGATTTGCGTCTAGAGCAATTAGATATCAAGACGGCATTTCTTCATGGTGACTTAGAGCAAGAAATTTACATGAAGCAGCCATAGGATTTTGAAGTATAAGGGAAGGAGAGAATAGTGTGTAAACTTCAAAAGAGCCTTTATGGCCTAAAACAGGCTCCAAGACAATGGTACAAGAAGTTCGATGCATTTATGAGTAACAATAATTACTTATGGTGCCAGGCAGATCACTGTTGTTATGTGAAGAGGCTTGACAATTCCTATATTATTCTACTTTTATATGTAGATGATATGTTGATTGCTGGAGCTAATATGGAGGAAATTGATAAGTTCAAGAGAAAATTATCAATGGAGATTTCTATAAAGGATTTGGGAGCTACAAAGCAAATTCTTGGGATGTGGATTTCTAATGATAGGATGAATGGGAGTTTAAAGCTATCTCAAAAAGAGTATATAAAGAAGGTACTTACCAGATTCAACATGAATGATGCAAAGCCTGTAAGTACTCTTTTAGCTAGTCACTTCAAACTAACCAAGGAACAATTACCCTTAACAGAGCAGGAGCAAACTCACATGGCCAAGGTACCATATTCTTCTACTATTGGTAGCCTTATGTATGTCATGGTATGTACCAGACTAGATATAGCACATGCAGTGGGAGTTGTGAGCCGATATATGAGCAATCTAGAAAAACAACACTGGGAAGCGGTGAAGTGGATTCTTAGGTATTTGAGAGGTACTAGCAACATGGCCTAATGCTTTAGAAAGTCAGATTTGGGTTTACAGGGATATGTTGATGCTGATATGCCTAGTGATATAGACGACAGGCAGAGTACCACTAGATATGTGTTTACATTAGGCGGTACGGCAGTCAGTTGGGTCTCAAAGCTACAAAAGATTATCGCTCTATCCACTACTAAAGTAAAGTACGTTGCTGTGACAGAAGCCAGCAAAGAGTTGATATGGTTACAGAGCTTCTTGGAAGAACTAGCTCAGAATTATGGGAAGAAAACTTTGCATTGTGACAGTTAAAGTACTATTTATCTTGCGAAGAACACTGTGTATCATGCTCGAACAAAGCAGATACAAGTTCAGTATTACTTCATACGCTCAGCTTTGGAAGATGGAGTCTTAGTGTTAGAGAAGATTTCAAGATGCAAGAATCCAGTAGATATGTTAACGAAGATGGTGACCATTGACAATGGGAAGAACTGCTGCATTGATCGAGTGTGAAGACATAATTAAAATTAGTCTTCAAGTGAGAGATTGTTAACGTGTGAAGTGTAAAGAGCATTAACTGCTCTTATCATATGCCAAGAAAGATATAGTTATCTAACTGTGTAATGAGCATTAAATGCTCTTGTCAGCTAACAAATCACGGCACAAACCATTTACAAAATGTGTGATATATAAGGAAATTATGAGGAAAAAAATGTGTGAAGATCTGGTCGGGGTTGGTTATCTCAAACCTATAAATAGAGACCATATTCCTCATTTCTCTTCATCCCAGAGAAGTGAGAAATACTAAGCATAGTGAGAATAAAATAAAGAGATTTTATTCTTGAGAGTTAGAGAAAAATATAATTTTTCTCTTGGGTGTATTCGGAGTCTGGGTGTGAAGAGTGTTGAGAGTATTTGTAAACACTCTTGAGATTTTTGCCCTAAAAAGTAGATTTTCAATTTTACCCCTTTGAGTATAAACAACTATCTCTTATAAGAAATTATGATATTTGTTAAATTAAACTATCTTAATTGAATAGTTTATTCATCTGAAAAAGATTCCATAACTTTATATGTGTATAAAGAAACAAACATGATTAAGTGTTAATTAAGGGGAGACTTGTTTCTTTATCTAAGTCTAAATGAAGTAGTTTACAATCTGTAAATAAATATGGAATACTTTATTTACTATAGGTTGTACTGTTTATCAATCTCAATGGGGATGATGTGTCTCAAATCATTGAAGTATCTGACTTTTGATAGAAATACTAATACAATATAAACAAGTTATGTATATTAAACTGGACCAGGTAATATAAAGAATTGGAGTGCCGTAACTCAATTCTTATATTATCACAAACTAGCTCTTAGCATATAAATCTTAATCCTTGATGTTTGACTGAACTTGCTTTCATGGGTTATAGCCATTTGATTTGTTAAAAGACTAACCTCTATGAAGTTAGAAGTGAACTCTGGCATATTGGAGGTTATGGCTTATGAATTGATGGGAACACCAAATAGTTAAGGACACTATATATTAATACCACTTTAGGTTCTTTCAAGATTCATGGAATAATTAAATCTAAGATCTTAGTATTCACTTTATGAATTAGTTGATAATTTTGTCTAAACGGCCATTGAGAATAAAATTATCGACAACATTATTCCTTGATAGATTGATTGTAACTTAAATGTAAATAGGTATTGGAGGGGTATTACGATAATTTCACTTATCCAACTACAACATTGTATAGGGATTATATATGTGGTATGGAATATGTTAGATGGATCGGTTTATCAAGGTTAGTTGATTAAATCTCTATAAAATGCATGACATTTAATCTAAGAGTACAGTATTGGGCCTTTAGTGGAGTGTCTCCTTTACTAATAATATTTATATAAATACCATAATAAGAGTTATTATGTATTTATCATATTATTGGAGCTTAGATTATTTGGATTCATTAGATCCCTTTCTAGCTCAATTAAGCTCAATAATTGGTTGGTGGTATTTGTGAAATAAGTTTCATGAAACTGTGTAAAATAATGATTCTATACAGAAGTTGGTATTTTTATAAATAAGTTTCATGAGTTGAACATATTTATAAAATTACACCCAAAGCCCAAATTGGAGAAAAAGCCCAATCCTAATTGGACTAGAGTTAGTAGTTTTTGGTCCTATATATATAAGATATATAAGAGAAAAAATTACATAGTAACTCTATGGAGTTACACGCATAAGGCACAGGGAGAGAGAGAGAAAATTCGGCCAACCTAGGCTAAGTGAGAATGAAAAAGGTTTTCAACAATCTTATAGTCTCATCTCACATCCCGGTATTCCATAGGAGCAAAAAGGCGTAATTGATCGTTCTCCAACGAAGGTTTCGACTTAGTGCCTACTCACTTCGTCAACCAAGAGCAAGAGCATAGACAAGAAGATCTAGGGTTGGAGGTTTAATCACCATTAAGAAGGAGATCAAGGAGAAACACGCTACAAGAGGTAAACCCTAATCTCATCTTTAGGGTTTTGTATCTAGATTTGATTTATGTTGTACGTGATCCTGTATATGATGCATGTGTATTATATGGTTATGAAAACTGTTTTCATGTAAAAAATTTTAAAACTTAAATCCGCTAATTTTTCTGCTGCGTTTATGATATGATTATGTATTTTCCATATCTACAACCATGCATGATTTTCCTAAGTATTAGGTCAATTTACCAACAAACACTTGTAAAGATTTCTTTTCTCCTTATAGTAAAGTTCTGTTGCAGCTCAGTGGAAGTAGCCAAATTAGTGAATCACACTAATTTTGTGTGTCTTATTTATTTATTTCGGTATTATTTTTCACATTTATTTTTATCACTTCCACTATTATGTGTCTATTGGGGAGGTTATTCCCTAACAGTGCATACTACTGTCTATTGTGTTAATAGATTACCTTTGTCTGTTTTGGCACGAAGAACTCATTTAGAAATTCTTTTTCATCAATAACTGAATTATAATATGCTCAAGGTGTTTGGTTGTGCATGTTTTCCTAACTTACGACCTTACAATTAGCATAAAATAGCCTTTAGATCAGTTCAATATACCTTTCTTGGATGTAGTCTTAATCATAAAGGTTATAAGTGTCTTTCCCCTACTGGTTGCATCTACATTTCACCAGATGTTCAATTTAATGAGTGTCTTTCCTAATCATTTTTCCCAGCCAGTTGTACTGTAATCTCCAACTTCTAGTGTTTTGCCTTCAGCCTCAACTCTTATTCTAGTGTTACACCGTGCAACTCATACTTCACAATCTTACCATTCCATGCAAACTAGGTCTAACTCTGGTACTTCTAAGCCCAAAGTCTACCTAGTTTCAAAGGAGCCAAACACTGTTGCAAGGACTTTTCAACATCCTCAATGGAAGGAAGCAATGATAGGAATATTTAGTCTTATTAAGAAATCATGCATGCACATTGGTCTCTTTACACCTTTAAGGCAAGCTATTGACTGCAAATAGGTTTTTAAGTTGAAAGAATATCCAAATGGCAGTGTGTTAAGACATAAAGCTAGACTTATGGCAACGGGGTTTCATCAACAACCCAGATTTGATTTTGATGAAATATCCAGTCCTGTTGTAAAACCAATAACTATTAGAATAGTAATGACTGTAGCTCTTACCCTTGGATAGTGTATTAAGCAATTAGATATTAATAATGCCTTTCTTAATAGTGATATTGTTGAAAGGTGTATCTCGTGAGTTATGGCTGAATAAGTTAACCTTGATTCTTGTGATTCTAGGATTTATTTTTGAATTTATTTCCTTTATTTTAGGAGATGATAGTTACTAGAATGTCTTTAAATAACTAGCTTTGTTCTTTGTAAAGTATTATCAGAATAATAAAACTATAAGTTAGTGTTTTAGCCTTTTCACCTCTAGATCCAAGTTTCATGGCATCAGAGCTGGGATACCGTTGAGGAAAGAGGCAATGAGTGATAGCGATAAGCAGGCCCTTACTGGGTTAAGCAAGGATGGGAAGAAGGATGATTCTTCTGAATCTTCCATGCCTAATCTTACAATTAACCCCATTGTCCCTTTTGATAATTCTTCCCTCCAAATCACTCCATACAAATTGAATGGAAATTTTTTTTTCCAATGGTCTCGATCAGTCCAGATTGTTATATGAGGGAGAGGAAGAATCGGCTATATAGATGGGTCAATTAAAAAACCAGATCCATCAGATCCTGCCTACTCAACATGGGATACCCATAATGCTCTCGTAATGGTATGGCTTATCAACTCTATGGAAGAGAAAATCGAATCTTTGTACCTGGCTCATACTATAGTGAAAGCAATTTGGGATAAGATAAAGCATGCTTACTCAGATTTAGAAAATTTTGCTCTACTTTATGAACTCAGGGACCAAGCACGAGAGCTCAAATAAGGAGATATGGATGTGAACGAGTACTTCACGACACTCTCAAAAATCTAGCAGGAACTCAATCTCTTTCAACCAAGCGACTGGTGCCCAAACTATCCAAAAAAATATACTAAACTGGTAGAGAAAACTCGGGCATATGATTTCCTTGTTGGACTCAACAAGAACTTGAATGAAATGAGAGGAAGAATGCTCGGAATTCGCCCCCTGCAACCGATTGATGATGTCTTCACTGAAGTATGCCGAGAAGAATGGAGGAAGAAGACTATGCTAGGTGAATCAAAACATCTTGCCCAATCTGAAGTCTCAGCCTTAATCGCTCGAAATCAGGAACAAAATCAGTAGACTAGAGCTGTGGTGATGGATCCTATTCAAATGACTCCAGATGTGGTCAAATAGGTAATATGTAGTGTGATTTTTGTCAAAAAACTAACCACACCAGAGACACGTGTTGGAAACTCCATGGTGAGCCACCAAAATAAAGAAAATAAAAAGCAGTTGACCCCACGCTGTGATACCCAAGCCTTTCAAGCTGGTGCAGAATCCTCAGAACAGAAATAAGGAGAAGGATTTAGTGGTCTTTCATTAAACAAAGACCAGATTGAATGCCTTTATAAATTGCTTACTCCTGAAAAAAATCACAGTGCCTCTCTTATAGCCCAGAAAGGTAATTTCTTATCTGCCCTTAATTGTACAGTGAAGAAAAAAAGATCTTAGATTATTGATTCAGGCGCCTCAGATCATATGACAAGTTGTGCATAATTATTCACTACTTATGTTCCTAATGATGGGCGTGAAAAAGTGAGAATAGCAGATGGGTCATTATCTCTAATAGCAGGGACTGGAACAATTAGAATTAACTCCACTCTTGTCCTTAAGTCAGTTTTGCATGTTCCAAATTTATCTTATAACCTACTATCTATGAGTAAAATTTCGAAAGATTATAATTGTAAAGTAGTATTCTCACAAAATCATTGTGAATTTCAGGACCAGAGTTATGGGAAGAAGATTGGCAGTGCTAGAGAGTATGGAGGACTATACCACTTTACTGAAGATATCAACGAGGAAAAACCAGTTCATACAATTTGTTGGGATTCTTCATCTTCTTCGAGCAATGACCAAGTTATGCTGTGGCATTTTAGATTAGGGCATCCAAGTTTTCCATATTTAAAACATTTATTTCCTTCTTTATTTCGAAATAAGAATGTTTGTCAGTGTGAAATATGTCAACTTGCTAAACATCAAAGGACTGTTTTTAAACCAAAATCTTACAAGGCTTCTAAACCATATACACTTGGTCTATATTTGGAGACCGTCTCGATTTCAGAATATTTTTTCTAAATGTTGGTTAATTACCTTTATTGATGATCATACTCGTGTTTGTTGGTTGTATTTGTTGAAAGATAAGTCTGATGCTGAAATTGTGTTTAAAAATTTTCATAGCATGGTTAAAAATCAATTTTCCACAAATATTCAAGTCTTACATACTGATAATGGAAAAGACTATTTTAACCAAATTTTGGGAAATTATCTAGATCAAAATGGGATAATTCACCAAAGTTCGTGCATTAAAATACGTCAACAAAACAGCATAGCAGAAAGAAAAAATCGTCATCTTTTAGAAGTTGCTAGGGCAATTATGTTTACAACTAATACTCCTAAAAACTTTTCGAATGATACTATTCTAACTGCTTGCTATCTCATTAATAGAATGCCAACAAATGTTCTGAAATTTCAAATTTCGTTAAATGTTCTTTCACAATTTTTTCCTGAAAATCGTATTATTAATCATTTGCCATTAAAGGATTTTGGATGCACAACTTTTGTTCACAACCATGACACCAATAGGAATAAACTTGACCCAAAAGCACATAAATGCATTTTTCTAGGATATGCTACAAATCAAAAAGGATATAAATGCTATATTCCTTAAAAAAGGAAATTATTGGTGTCCATGGATGTAAACTTTTTTAAAATTCAGTCATTTTACAAAAATTCCCTTCAGGGGGAGAATGGAGATAAAAATGAAGGTAATTTTTGGGAACTATCTATAGATATTTCTATTCCTAATTCTCCCAATTTTCCCACTCCCATAGCAAGTGACATATTGGATTCTAATATCATTGAAAATAAAGAACAAATGGAAAATCAACAAGAAACTGACTTGCCCAATCTGGATGCCCAGCTACCTAGTCTCAACCAACAAAATAAATATGAACTTCGGGTTTATTCTCAGAGAAACAAACAGCAAAGTATGGAAACTCGCATACCTCTCGAGACATGTCATGATTCAAATTTGGACTCAGGTAATTCTTCCTTAGTAAATACCGATGATCTTCCTATTGCATTAAGGAAAGGCGTTCGATCTTGTACTCAGTACCCTATTGCACAATTTATCAAATATGATCACTTGTCTTCCTCTATGCAAAATTTTGTGTCCAATTTAACAGAAGTCAAAATGCCTAAAATAATTGAAGAGGCACTATAAGAAATAATGAAGGCCCTGGAAAAAAAACAACACTTGGGAAATTATTCAGAAACACAAAGATGCCATTCCTGTTGGGTGCAAATGGTATTTACTATGAAATACAAACCAGATGGTTCCATCGACAAATATAAGGCTCACCTAGTGGCAAAAGGGTTCACACAAACATATGGGATAGATCACCAGGAAACCTTCACACCTGTGGCCAAACTTAACACTGTTCGAGTTCTTTTTTCTTTAGCTACAAATTTAGATTGGCCTTTTCAACAACTCGATGTCAATAATGCATTCTTGAATGGAGATTTAAATGAAGAAGTCTATACGGAGTTACCACCCGGATACAGAATTCCAGGAAAGCCAAGTCAGGTATGTAGGCTAAAGAAGTCTCTCTATGGGCTAAAACAGTCACCCAGAGCATGGTTTGAAAAATTCACCAAAGTTGTTCTTCATCAAGGATACGAGCAAGCTCATACTGATCATACATTGTTTTATAAACATAAGGGAGAAAAGTCAACTATACTCATCGTATATGTTGACGATATTATCTTAACGGGTAATGATTTTTGTGAAATGGAAAAATTGAAAATGAGGTTGGCTAATGAATTTAAGATAAAGGATCTAGGAATGATGAGATGTTTCCTAGGCATGGAGATAGCTAGAAATAAAACTGGGATTACTATATTGCAGAGGAAGTATATTCTAGATCTTCTGAAGGATACAAGGTTATTAGGGTGCAAAGCAGTGGAAACTTTTATAGATCCCAATGTGAAATTAGGAGAACAAAACTCCGGTTCATCAGTTGACAAGGGTAGTTACCAGCTCCTAGTTAGGAAGCTAATCTATCTCTCCCTTACAAGACTTGACATAGCATTCGCAGTAAGCCTGGTAAGCCAATTTATGCATGCTCTATATGAAAATTACTATGAAGCTGCAATTCGTATTTTGAAATATCTCAAAGGAAGTCTAGGACGAGGTTTGTTTTTTTAAAAGGGGGAATTCTCGTGAAGTTGAAATTTATACCGATGCTGACTGGACAGGATCAATTACAGACTGAAAGTAAACTTCAGTATATTGCTCATTTGTTTGGGACAATCTTGTTACTTGGAGAAGCAAAAAACAGAATGTTGTTGCTAAGAGTAGTGCAGAAGCTGAATTCCGATCTATGGCTAATGGAGTTAGCGAGTTAATTTGGTTGAGACTATTGTTGAAAGAACTTCGAGTATGGGATGAAAAATCGATAAAATTGTATTGCGACAACAAAGCAGCTATCAATATAGCTCATAATCCAGTACATCATGATCGAACAAAGCACATAGAGGTTGATAGGTACTTTATTAAAGAAAAAATTAAAGATGGTATACTCTGTATTCCTTATGTGAACTCTTCTGAACAAACAGAAGACATCCTTACAAAGAGACTCCCAAGACCAATCTTTGAGAAGTTAATTTGCAAGCTGGGCTTGTATGATGTATACAATCCAGCTTGAGGGGGAGCATTAAAAGATGTATCTCGTGAGTTATTGCTGAATAAGTCAACCTTGATTCTTGGGATTCTAGGATTTGTTTTTTGAATTTATTTCCTTTATTTTAGGAGATGATAGTTGCTGGAATGTCTTTAAATAACCAGCTTTGTTATTTGTAAAGTATTATCAGAATAATAAAACCATAAGATAGTGTTTTAGCCGTTTCACCTCCGGATCCAAGTTTCAGATATTAAGGAGGAAGTCTACATGATTCAGCCTTCTAGTATGGAAGATCCTATACAACCTCATCTAGTTTGTAAATTGCATAAAGAAATATATGGTCTTAAGCAAGCTCCTAGAGCCTGGTTTGAGAAGTTGAGAGATATTTTGATTTCACTGGACTTCACTACATCTAAATCTATTCGGTCACTATTTGTTCAATATCAAGCTGGTCAATCTACTTTTGCTCTTGTCTATGTAGATGATATTTTAATAACAGGGAGTGATACCAGTGCTATTCAATTACTGACTCAGAAATTAAATTCCATCTTTGCTCTTAAAGACCTTGGTGATGTTTGCTACTTCCTCGGTATTTAAATCATTCTTACAGCTGATGGTCTAGTTCTTACTCAAACTAAGTATATTACTGAATTACTCAATAAAACTAAAATGCAGTTTGTGAATGGTCCAGTGGAGAGAAGGTTCATAATACGGGGAGTGATCCAATACAGGATGTTCAACTCTATAGAAGTGTTGTGGGTGCCTTACAATATGTGACTATAACCAGACCTGAGATTGCATACTCTGTTAATAGAGTTTGTCAATTTATGCAAACTCCCTTGGAATCTCATTGGAAAACAGTGAAGCGTATCTTGCGGTATTTGAAACATACACTTGATTATGGGTTGCATCTACGAAGATCTTCTCATCTTGATATTACCAGTTTCTGTGATGCTGATTGGGTATCCGATCCTGATGATCGACGATCAACAATAGGGTTTTGTGTTTTTCTTGGATCCAACTTAGTTGGCTGGAGCTCAAAGAAGCAGAGCACACTCTCTCGTAACAGTACTGAAGCTGAATATAGAAGTCTTGATATTACTTGGATTTGTTCTTTACTCAGTGAGTTGCAGGTTTCTCAATCCAAGACTCCAGTCATCTAGTGTGACAATCAAAGTACACTACTTATGTCTGCCAATCCTGTTCTTTATGCTGGAACTAAGCATATTGAACTTGATCTCTATTTTGTTTGTGAAAAGGTTATGAAGAAACTTATTGAAGTTTGACATATCCCAGCTTTTGATCAGGCGGCTGATATTCTTATCAAGGCAATTACTAGCTCTCTGTTCATGATGTTGCGAGACAAACGACCCTAAGTTTGAGTGTGGACGTCAAGTGTATGAAATGTTAGTTAGTTGTATAATTTGTTATCGTAGCAAGTTGTTATAACAAATTTGTTATAAATCAGTTAGGTTCTATTATTGTACTGACGTTTGTATAAATAGCTCAGTTTGAGAGCTTAATCAATAAGATCAGATCATTCTTCTCTATTCTTCTTTTCAGTTCTTCTCTAATTCTAACATTTCTTTCCTTATCTTTTCTTAATTTAGCCTTTTCTTTCTTTGACAAAATCCAATGCACCAATAAACAGAGTTGAAGCTTTCTTCTGTTCAAAAGTGTTATGGATTATTATTTCAAAAAATAATAAATAAATAAGTGCTATGAATTAAAGTTGCCTTTCTTTCAATTAATACATTAATAGAACGGTATATGTGTCTGTCACACAGGCAACCGTATATGTTTATTAAATTTAACTTTTCTTACCGTCCATTAAAAAATTAAATTCTTTATCTTGCATCTCTCTCCTTATAAAATTTGTTGGATCATTATACTGAGATTTTTTCTTTTTTATGAGTTTTTTTGTTTGATTTAAAAATATATGACAAACATAATGACAGAGAACAAGAGATCGAGAGAGGGATGTGGTATTATATTTTCACTTTTAAATATGACTAAGATAATTCTTATTACATTTTTTCTCTAAGAGCTAGAGATAGAGGAGATTCAGGAGCCAAGAGACAGAAAAATAAGAAAGGAAGACATTTCTTTTTCCTTTAATTTAATACATTGCAATTTGATTTTATTTTGCAACCATCAAAAGGACTCGTGTGTCAAAGGGTAATTGTGTTTGGTTGCTCAGAAATCTTCCCTAGAAAAGGTCTGAAAAGTAGGGATTAGGAAATGGTGTGGGAAAAAGGCAGAGCTAAGAGGCATATGAATTTTTCACTTTTAAAGGATAACGTTCCAGGAATAACCAAAGTAGCGATTGGCAACCTAGTCTATGAAGAAACCAGGAGACACTACAAGAAAAGTAATTTTTAGAGAATAAATTTTTCGTCTCTAATTTTAGAGATGAAAAATTTTTGTCAATCGTCTATCTCTATTTCCTCGTAGCTAAAAGTTTTAGAGACGAAATATTTTTCATATTTAATTGTTAATATTTAGAGACAAAAAATTTTCATCTCTAAAGAAGAATGTTTCTAAATAGTGTTTTCTGTATCGTCTAAATGCATTAATTAAAAACTTTTAGAGACGAAAATATTAAAAATTTTAGTCTCTAAATCTATATTTTAACAAAATTAATATATTTACTTGAATTTATAATCATCATGATTTTTTTGAAATTTTCTTAAAAGTATACATTTCATTTTAACATTGTTATTACTCATTAATATGTTAAGTAAATAAAAAACTAAACAATTGAATAAAAACACAAATTTATAGATTATATATTTGATGTAAATGTCATACGATAGAACAACAAAATATTTTAACGAAATTATCTCCTACAGCCATAAGTAAATAAATAGGAGACATACACAATACTAAACTAGTCCACATCTTCGTTCCAACGCTTTTTGTTGATCAAAAGCCGTATATTGTGCCATCCAATGCTCCAACACTGGATCTCATACAGGCAGTAACGAAGTCTCAGCGGCAAATGAGCTAGACTGTTTTCTTCAATATACCATGAGCATTATCTCTAATTGACGAGGGAATACCTTCAATCAGCATGTTGATGGAGGTTTTATCAACAATAAATTTAGAAAAAATTAAGAGATGTGGTTTGTGTGAATTGGGTTATTAATCAAAGCAAATAAAGAGAGAGGATTTTATAGTGGTTCAGCCCCGAAAAAGATAAGCTTACGTCCACTATTTTTCACTATTTTATGGAGAATTACAAGTACTCAAAGTTACAATGTCTTGTCTGGAAAACTCTCTCAAATTGGAAGTCAGAATTTCGAAATCTGAAAAATTGGAAAATTGGAATCCCCCCGTCTGAAATATTGAGTTCCCTTTATATAGGTGAGGGTAACCCAATGTGGGAACCCAATGTTCCTAATTGTGAAAACGGATAACTATACAATCGGGTAATACAATTTGAGTAACAACATAATTGGGTAACCACTCAAAACGGATAACTGGTCGATCATAAAAGGGAGACTTCTGTTTCTCTTTCCTTGTAAGTTACCTGTTTGACGAAACAGAAACTTGTTTTCTTTTCTTTCGGAATAGGTCGCTCATAAACTATACTGAGGAGGTTGCACGTAACTTATGTAAAAGAGGTCACACAACTATACAGAGGAGGTCGCATGTAACCTAAGCGGAGGAGGTCGCACATAACTTACACGAAAGAGGTCGAACTTAACTCCTACTCATGCGACCTGATATAGGATTTTAGACCGCACAACAATTACCCCCCAGCTCCATTAGTTCTTTAGGACAAAATGGAGCTTCTTTTTAATGTGCGATCTTAAAAAATGCGATGTCACGACCTAGACTTGAGATCTTTAAAGAGTTGAAGAGTCGCCAGATTTCAAATCCTATCTCTCAAGATCATGCGTATCTTTTTCTGACAGACGGAAACACGTGTAGCTTTTTCTAAGAAAGATAGCAGAACTCGAGGAAGCTTAATGATGCCAACCATCGTTTTTAAACCAAATCTTTTCAAATTTTAAAAAATTCTGATTTATCTTCGGAAAAAAAAAAAATCAAATCCCACGTAAACTTCGGCCTTCAGATCTAAAAATCAAATTCCTTAATCTACAGCTGTGATTTAACGGTGCTTGGAGTATAAATATCGGAAACCAATCCGTTTCTGTTCTATTTCACTGTTTCCATCTTTTCTCAGAAAATACCGAAGTTTCAGAGAACCCTAAAGCGCCGTTTCGTCCTTCAGCTCGCACAATCACAGTTTCTTCTCTGACAAAGTTCAAACCATCTCAATCCCTCCGCTTCTGAAGAAAGGTTAGTTCATTTCTTCTCTTATTTTTTTTCTCTGTTCTTGAAAAAATAATTTCAATTTTTAGGAATAGAAACTCATCCTACATTGAAGTGAAATGGGAATTATTTTTATTCCCCTTTTTCAGTCCGTAAAGTAGACTTACTGGATAATCACCAGAAATAAACTCGTGAAAAGAATTTCTAGGGTCTGATACCCTATTTTATTTTCCGACGAACTGCTCAAACATTTATTTTCTAACGAACTGCTCGATCAATTTTTATGAATCCATGGACCTCTTAGGAATAAATTGATGAGCTTGCTTGTTAGTATATTCCTAGGATGAATACCCAAAATACTGGCATATTGAGAATTCTCGATGCCTAAATCCCTGCGTATTTCTTTTCAGATGTCTAGTAGTGATGAATTTAGGGAAAGGAATGTATTTTCCAGAGATTCTGACTCGAGTGTTAGTTCCATAAACCTTGAAGACTACCTTGAGCCGGAACCCGAAGTAGAAATAATAGGGGTCAGGCGAAGTAGTCCTCATATAGGCGATCTCCCACAAGACTAGTGGCCTCAACATATCAGGGATGCCCCTGCATTTTCATCAGGCTATCAATATATAGAGGGGAATTGGTCATATACCAATATAAGAACGAGCTGCACATCGAAAAAATTCAGCAAAATTGCGAGCAGTTATAAGTTCGCCATACCCCTTCGCCTACCTATGGAATTTAACCGACCACACACTCCCCCACATGGACTCGCTTCTTTTTCTGAGGCAGTCCTCAAGTGTGGCATGCATCTCCCACTCCATCCATATATAAAATCGATTATTGACTACTATGGGGTCGTCCCTTTTCAATTGACCCCTAATACCTATAGATATATGGTAAGTTTGTATATACTATACCATAAATTAGGTTTAGAAACCCCTTCATCTGAAGAATTCGCTTGGTTCTATCAAGTGAAATCAAACCCGTCAGATCTTAGCTTCTTCTATGCGAGTAAACGGTCGAACTAGGCAATAAAAACGATCTACGGGGTTCGCAATAACATGGGAAAGTGGAAAAATCCATTTTTCCATTTTGACTATGCGGCTAACGGCTTCTTTCAGAATCCCGGTAGGTAGTCTTTCAATTTATCGCTTTTTTTCTATTTTTACTTTTATACTGATCGCATTCGAATATCATCGCAGATAACAGGGATCGACCCGGACTCTCTAGGAAACAACTCGCAAGGGTATATAAAATCAACGATCTTCTAATTGAGGAATTTAATTAGAAGGTACTAGGTACTTCAAATAACCTGGTCGCTCGCGGTCTGCTTCTAAAGGGAGCCGCATTCCCAGACCCCCCGGTTCTTTCGTCTAAGCCATCGAGCTCAAAGAAGAAGCTAAGGAAAAGGACAGATTAGGTGCCTCGTCTTCAAGAATTAGAAAACGAAAAGCACCAACCACTCTTCCAACCTCAGAACCTTCATTTCCAGAGACAGTGTCACCACCAGTTCCTCAACCAGCTCCACAAGAAGAAGGTAATCACACGTATTCTAATTACCCTTATATTATAACTCCTCACTCACTAACATATCTGTACAGAGATGGTCATCAGTAGCGGCTTGCGAGCACCACCTTCAACTCTCGGGTCCATGAAAAAAAACCAAAACACCCGAGAGTACTCCGCCATCGAAAGGGAAGGAGAAGGTCGATAGCTCCAAGAAAAGAAAAGTTGCCTTCGAGGACTTCCCGGTAAGCTCGCCTCCACCACAGCCTCAGCCAACGAGTCATCCTGAACCACCAACTGAGGCTGCCACTTCTTCAGAACCGATCCTGGCAGATAAGGATGAAGAGCTCTTCGCGCTCCTCAACCAATTACCAGAGAAGGCTGGTATGAGCGCAGCCTCATCGATCACTTCACATCTGAGGAAGGCTAGGAGCGGATGAAGCGACGATCTGCCAAAGTCGCTTTTGGATCTGCGATGAGGATGCTGGCCAATGTAAGTACTTTTCTATCCTCTCCTCAAATGTATTCTCTTGGTGTTAACAATTAGATTTTTCAGACTGTGGTTGCTGCTGTCCTGATGCACGACCCAGTTCTCGAATGCTTGGAGAAGGCTGAAAAAGTTGAAGAGATAACGCAAGGAGAACTCGGAGAAGGCTTAGGAGGAGGAGAGAACGGCCTTCAACTTAGAGAGGCAGCAGATGCTCAAGGACCTGGCCAAGGAGAGACTCGAGAAGGAGAATCTCGAAGAGAAAGTCAAAGAGCTCGAGAAGGTCATTTCTGAGCATCCAGATCGCATGAGGGAAGCGACCACTGAGGTGGTTCACAAAGCTATTGAGGAGTTCAAGGCGACTGAAGTCAAAGAACTCGAAGATAAAGCTAGTGATATCGCCTCGTCGACCATCATTTTCAATATTTTCTGCGAGCATCCGGATTTTGACTTCTCCATCCTCAGCGAGGATGTGGGCGAGCTCGTGCAAAGCTAGAGGGAGGATGCTGCCAAAGCTGGGGATGGCGGTGCAAGCCCTTCTGCATAACTTTGTTCTCTTTTTTTTATTATTTTTAGAACAATGTGGGCTTGGTCCCCCTTCCTTTCTGTGCATGTACGGGTGACTTTCTTTTAATAAATATTATTATTTTTTCCTCATATGCTCCTGCAAAACAATGAAAACACAACAGTAATTTTAACTAAGTAGTCAATCACAGTGATTGATCAGTATGCTTTTAGCGATTTGAATCCGACTAACTTAAAACGAGTTTTAAGCATTTGGATAGGTTAGGTCGTTTAAGAAAACAGTCAATACGAGTGATGCAAACTCTAACTGTGTTTCAAAAGTTCCATGTCAAAATAAAATATAGCAATATATCACTTCGAACAATAAACGTTTGGCTTAGTTACTTTTCTGTTCGAGGAGGGAAATTGCATAATACGACATGCTAAGGCATGAAGCGAGGAGAAAATCCTAGGATTTTAAGGAGATTTAGATACTTTGACGATCTAAAACCCCTGTCTCCTCTAAATGGACATTTGCATAGTCCCTTAGGAAACAAGTAGGAGATAACATTCTGATCCTACTGTCCCCCGAGTTTTATGGTGTCCGAAAACTGCCATAAAACTATAAAAGATGATTAGAAACGAGTTGAAGTAATAGCCGAAGAAGTATTATTGACGAATATTAATAAAGAAGATACAGTAGGCTGTTGAAGATAATATGAAGATTTATTGATAATAACGACGAAGTTGTTCTGCATTCCAGGCATGCTCGATCTTTTGTCCACCGATGCGAACTAGGTTATATGTCCCAGGTCGAATGACGTTATCAATAACATAAGGCCCTTCCTAAGAAGGCCCAAATACACTAGCACCATGTTCTTTATTATTAGGTAGAACTCGTCGAAGGACAAGATCTCCAACTTCAAAATGTCTAACTTTGACTTTGGAGTTATAATATCGAGCAGTGCATCGTTGATATGATGCAATTCAGAGCTGAGATTGTTCACACTATTCTTTTAAAAGATCGAGTTCAATTCTCAGTAATACATCATTCTAATTTTGCTCATAAATAGATCGCCGCAGGGAGCCCACACCAATTTCAACAGGGATCATCGCTTCATATTCATAAGCCAAAGAGAATGGACTTTCTCTAGTAGTGGTTCGTTGTGTGGTGCGATAAGCCCATAAAACTTCTGGAAGTACTTCTGGCCAAGCTCCTTTATGCTCCTCCAGTTTTGTCTTTATATTCTTCTTGAGTATTTTGTTTTTCGCTTCGACCTGCCCATTGGCTTGCGGATGACCAACAGCGAAAAAACTCTTCTTGATGCCCAAATTGTTGCAGAAGTTATGGAACTCATCACAGTCGAATTGTTTTCTATTATCAGAAATTATGGTATGCGATATATCATAACCGCATATTATAGATTTATAAACAAAATCTATCATCTTCTTCGCAGAGATAGTGCTCAAGGCCTCGGCTTCTGTCCATTTTGTAAAATAATCTACTGCGACCACCGTATATTTCAAACCACCTCGCGCTAATGGCAGCATCCCGATAATATCAAATCCCCAAACAGCAAATGGCCATGGACTAGTCATTGAAGTTAAAGGAACATGTGGTTTTCTAGGAATGGTTGCAAATCGTCGACATTTGTCACATTTCCTGGAAAATTCCAATGTATCTTTTTTCATAGTCGACCAAAAGTACCCTTGTCGAAGAATCTTGTTTGCAAGTGCTTGCCCCCCAAAATGATTCCCACATATTCCTTCGTGAATTTCCCTCATAATATAGTGTGCTTTTTCATCATTGACACACAATAATAGTAGCGAGCTGAAACTTCTTTGATAAAGCTTTTCATCCTGGATGATATAGCGAGCTGCTTTCATGCAAAACTGCCTTGCATCGTCTTTGTTCTCAGGAAGATCGCCATTTTGTATATATCGCATTATGGGATCCATCCACGACAGTTTTTCATCAACTGACATAATTACATGGGGTTCGACCTCGATGCTTAGTGATAAAAGAAATTCAATAGGAACTACCTTCAACAACTCTGCATCTTTCGTCGAAGCTGCCCGGGAATTTTCAATACGAGGAAGAAGCTGAATGTTATAAGTGTCGAACGTTAAGAACAACTACTGCACCTTCTTCAAATAGGCCATCATTCTCTTTCCTCTCGCTTGATAATCGCACTTAACTTGACATACGACCAGCTGAGAGTCACTATGTACTTCAATTATTCCGACCTTCATTTCCTGTGCGAGCTTTAGCCCAGCTATCAGTGCTTCATACTCGGCCTCATTATTCGACGTTGGGAATTTGAAGCGAAGCGGATAATGAATGTTGTGCCTTCAGGACTGATTAAAACTATGCCCGCACCTGCTCCATTTTCATTTGATGACCCGTCAACATAAAGTTTCCACAACTTTGATATATCTAAGGCAGGTTTTTCGTGTACTCCCATGGGAAGATCGACATCGTATGTAAATTCTGCAATAAAATTTGCGAGGGCCTGACCATTTATAGCAATGCGAGGTTGAAAATTGATGTCAAATTAACTCAATTCAACAGCTCACTTAGGCAGCCGTCTTGACGCCTCAGGTTTCTGTAAGACCTGTTTCAACGGAAAATTCGTGAAAACCCTAATAGAGTGAGCATGGAAGTAAGGTTGAAGCTTTCTTGATGCAATGACGAGTGCCAGCGCCAATTTTTCGATCTCTAGATATCTAGTTTCAGCATCAAGTAATCTTTTACTTACATAATACACAGGCTGCTGAATATTTCCCTCCTCGTGAATTAATGCAGCACTCGTCGCATACTTAGAAACAACGAGATATAGGCATAATTCTTCTCTCGGATTTGGCTTCGACAAGAGTGGAGGAAAACCCAAGAGTTTTTTCAACTCTTAGAATGTCTGCTCGTATTTTTCCGTCCACTCGAACCTCTTTGATTACTTTAACACCTCAAAGAAAGGTTAGCATTTATCAGTTGATCTGGATACAAACCGACTGAGAGTAGCTACTTTTCCTGCTAGGCTTTGCATATCCTTGGGTTTACGAGGAGATTGCATATCAATCAACGCTTGTATCTTCTGAGGATTTGCTTCGATTCCTCGCTGATTGACCATAAAACCCAGAAATTTTCCAGATCCTACTCTGAATGCACACTTCTAGGGATTTAGCTTCATCTGGTATCTCCGGAGGATTTTGAACATCTCATTTAGGTGTTTGATGTGATCTTCAGCTTTCTCCGATTTTACTAGCATGTCATCGACGTATACCTCTATTGTCTTGCTAATTTGCTTTGTAAACATCATATTGACAAGACATTGGTAGGTCGCTCCTGCATTGATAAGTCCGAAGGGCATCTTTTTATAACAATATAACCCTCGATCAGTGATGAACGAGGTATATTCCTCATCTAGCTCGTACATAGGGATTTGGTTATATCCTGAATATGCGTCCATGAAACTTAAAAGTTCATGCCCCGACGTCACATCTACAAGCTGGACGATTCTCGGAAGAGGGAAGCTATCCTTCGGACATGCTTTATTGAGATCGGTGAAATCGATACACGTTCTCCACTTCCCATTAGGTTTTTTCACCAAAACCGTGTTTGCAAGCCAGTCAGGATAGAAAGACTCTTATGAACCCAATTTCGAGCAGCTTCTCCACCTCTTCTTTTAACGCGAAGTAGCGTTCTGGATTCATGACCTTTCTTTTCTGTCGTACAGGCTTCTTTGTCGGATCTATGTTAAGACGGTGGGATATGATCCTTGAATCAATCCCTACCATATCCGAATGTTGCCATGCGAAGACATCCAAATTAGACTTCAGAAAAGCGACCAATGAAGCTCGCACAAGTCCTTGAACCTCCGTTCCAATCTTTAAAATCCTGGAAGACAGATCGAATGATAAATCCTCCAGATCTTCAATGGGTCCAGTTCTGACCTCTTCGTCTATTTCTCGAGGATCGAAGTCTTCGCTGGTCATTTCGATTGACATTTTCACTGACGGTTCGACTGATGCTGTATCGGACGATCCGACTGGAGCTTCGCTCGTTGCCTCGACTGATGCTTTATCCACTGCAACGACTAATGCTTTGCTTGCTTCCTCGACTGGAGCTTCGCTCGCTATCTCGACTGACGCTTTGCCTGCTGCCACGACTGACGCTTTGCCTGCTGTCTCGATTGACGCTTTCTCCAGCAGGTGGACCATCATTGTGCGAGACGTCGCATCCTTTGCCGCGAGTTTTAGCGAGTTGTTATAACATGTCCTCGCATCATATTGATTTCCTCGCACATCGCCTACTCCATGTTGGGTCGGGAACTTCATTGTTAGATAGTAGATTGAGGTGACGGCTCGAAGTTCCCTCAGTGTCGGTCTTCTCAGCACAACATTAAAGGCAGAGGGGCAATCCACCACCAGAAACTAGGTCATTATCGTTGAAACCCTTGGATAGATCCCAACGCTGACCATCAATTCTATCATGCCCATAGGCATCAGGCTGTCACCAGTGAAACTATAGAGTGGAGTGGCGGCAGGCTTCAGGTCGCTCTCATTCAACCCCATCTTCTTAAAGGCGTCGAAGTACAGGATGTCCACAGTACTCCAATTATCGACCAATACCTGCCACAAGTGTGTGCTTCCACAGTTAATTTTTAAGACCAATGTGTCATTATGCAGATAATGGACCTCCCTTGCTCGTTGAAGCTTGCGTGGTCGCTGCTCAAGATGCATGACGTTAGTTAACGGCTGCTTCGAGCTTCTCGCGCATACCTGTCCTAT
Source organism: Parasponia andersonii (assembly GCA_002914805.1). Lineage (NCBI taxonomy): Eukaryota > Viridiplantae > Streptophyta > Magnoliopsida > Rosales > Cannabaceae > Trema > Trema andersonii. Next base: position 88,813 of record JXTB01000293.1, read on the forward strand.
GCTCTCTTGGAATCTCTCCCAATGTGCGGTCCTCTGAAAATAGTTTGCACCTCGCGCTGAATTTCTGGAGGTCGTTGTTGGTCTTCTTCTCGCCTTTCGTCGTTCTGCCTGGTGTACTGTCACAGTCGCCCCTCTCTAATCAGCTTTTTAATTTCATCCGTCAGAGCAAAGCAATTATTAGTATCATGCCCAATATCATTGTGATATCAGTAGAACTTGTTGGGGTCGCACTTTGTCCTGTCCCACTTCATCGGTTCTGATGGACGGAATCGCTCCTTCTGGTTTGTGACCACATAGATATGATCTATGGGTGCGTTTAATTCAGTGTGATTGTTAAACCGCATGGGAGCTCTTGAAATCTCCTACCTTTTGGGTCTAGGCTGATTCTCATTCGGCTGTTCATTATTCCTCTTGTTTTTCTTATTACCGTTTTTGTTGGTAATGACCGCATCTTTAGTCGCATCTTTCCTTCTTTCTTTCTTAGTCTTTTGAAGATTCTCACACGAAGATTCTAACCTCAGATGCCGACCAACCCTTTGGTAGAAGTCTTCAAGAGTTTTACATTCTCGCTCAAGTAATTCCTCCCAGAGTTTAGTTTCTGGTCCCACCAGAGCCATCATGAGAGTTAGAACTCCTCCCTCAGGTAGGTTGTTGACCTTTGCTAACTCTGAGGTGAATCGATTGAGATAAAACCGTAGAGTCTCCTTTTGACCTTGTCGAATCGCAGACAAACTACAAAGTGGAATAGTAAAATTCTTTGCAACTTGAAACTGTCTCAAGAACACCGTCTGAAGTTGTTGCCAGGATGAGATTGAGCCGGATTTGAGTCCTCGGAACCACTTCTTCGCTACTCCCGAGAGAGTTACTACGAAACATCTGCAACGTACATGATCATTGACACGATGTAGTTCCATCAAGTCACTGAAGTGATCCATATGGTCCTGTGGATCAGTTTTCCAATCAAAAGTGTTAATGGTGGGAAGCCTGAATCCAGTGGGAAGGGCTGTAGCTCGAACCTCCTCGCTGAATGGCGACTAACGATACCCATCAGCGAGCTCATCATCCCAACTAGCAAATGTGTCTAACACAATCCTTAAATTGTGAACATCAACGTTCAAAGGGAAAGCATTATCTCTCGCTGGTGGCACAGACGGCCTTCGATCGTTATCCTGATGCATGGCGGGTTGGTCAGGTAGAGTTTTCTATGATCTGTGAGAGGAATCCAATGAAATAGTGCGACGAGACCGACTTTGGTCGTTGTAATGCGATATGGATCGATCATGACTATATCGTCGCTCCAAATACTGTCTTAGGTCTGCAGAATCTTGTCTCGACTCTCTGCTGATTCTTTCGAAGACGCTTCTCGATGGTCGTCCTCATTCGCCGCTCAAGCGATCTTGACTATTAGTGGATTTACGAGTCTTCTATGATCTGGAGGCAACTTTGCGACCTTGCCTTTTCCTTTGGAGATGCGATCTTCATGATGCTCTTGCTGAATTCTTGGCTGGCCGCGTCTTCTTGTCTCTAAGATTTGTATTCCTTTCTCAGGTAATTGAGCAGGACGTTCTTTGGGATGTTCGTGTTGTGGTGGAGTCACCATCTGCCCTTCAGCAAGTCGTCGCAGGGTGTCATTGATCTGGTTAGTGACTTACTGAATGTTCACTAGTCTCTCCTCCATGCGATCCTGTCTCTGGGAAAGGTTCTCTGTTGTGGTCATAGTAGGCTGATCCTGAGCAGGGTCTGCCTGTGTAGCAGCAGTACTTTGGGGTTGGTTTTGGCTAGTTCCGGTGACTCTGGTAGTGTTTCTAGTGTTTGCCATTATTAAAAAAGTGGAATTTGACAAACTTTTTCGCCAGAATAGCCCTCCTTCTACCGCCAATTGTTGATGGAGGTTTTATCAACAATAAATTTAGAAAAAATTAAGAGATGTGGCTTGTGTGAATTGAGTTATTAATCAAAATAAATAAAGAGAGAGAATTTTATAGTGGTTCAACCCCGAAAAAAATGAGCTTACGTCCACTGTTTTTCACTATTTTATGGAGAATTACAAGCACTCAAAGTTACAATGTCTCGTCTGGAAATCTCTATTTCGAAATCTGAAAATTGGAAAATTGGAATCCCCTCTGAAACATTGAGTTTCCTTTCTATAGGTGAGGGCAACCCAATGTTCCTAATTATGAAAACGAGTAACTATACAATCGAGTAATACAATTTGAGTAACAACATAATTGGGTAACCACTCAAAACGGGTAACTGGTCGATCATAAAAGGGAGACTTCTGTTTCTCTTTCTTTGTAGGTTACCTGTTTGACGAAGCAGAGACTTGTTTCCTTTTCTTTTGGAAGAGGTCGTTCATAACCTATACTGAGGAGGTCACACGTAACTTATGTAAAAGAGGTCACACAACTATACGGAGGAGGTCGCATGTAACCTAAGCGGAGGAGGTCGCACATAACTTACACGGAGGAGGTCGAACTTAACTCCTACTCATGCGACCTGACATAGGATTTTAGACCGCACAACACAGCAAAAGTGAGGGATAGTGAAGCCAATAATCAAAAGCAAATCTGACTGAAGTTGCAAAAACCAATCTGACAAGACAAAGAAACTACTAGTGTCTCCTCCCAATTGGCCCATTGTCCAATTCAGGAAGAAAAGCAAAATTCAGTCAAAATAAAACCCAAAACCATGGCGCCAAAAAAAAAAAGGGAACTCAAAAGGGAGCAAGTCTTGTTTCAATCTCCTAATTAATTTCACCTGATTGTTGCACTAGAAAGGAAGTTGTGATGAGAATATATAAGCAAGATACCAATTCTACACAACTCCTGAAAACCACATGTTTTAAATTAGCATCAGAACTATTAATTAGGATACAATCAGGCATCATGATATAAATCACTTCAAGTTTCTCTTACCTTGTAAACTTGCATTTAAGAAACTATAATAATAAAAGTCCTCCTTAAGGTTGAAAGCAAATCGTGCTCTGATAAGAGTTTAGACACAGAGGATTCTTATTTTGGGAGTTCTTATAAAGCTGGTTCTGCTTTTGAAGGGCAGTGATTTTGTCAGTGAGCTTTTGACTTCTCTTTACAAGCACCTGCAACAGTATATATATGCAAAAGAAACAAAACTTTCAAAATTAGACTTCTTAGAATCAAGGTTAATTTTGCAGGACCCCATCAAGTCTTTAGTTTAAACCATTTCATTGATAAAAGATTACCATTTTTTTTTTTTGTCTTGAACTGGACTAAATTGCCCTTAATTACATAAGGTCCCAACTATTAGAAATGAACTAAAACATAATTCATAATAACACAAACCTTGTGCTCTTGCATTTCTGATAATGCATCTTGCACTTGTTGTAATTGCCATTCTTGGTCATTGTTTGTCACTTTGCTTCGCTTGCTTTGTCCCCAATATTCATTCAAATTTGTCCTGTCACTAAGCAGCTCCCAATTAGTGCCACTTCTAGGCAAGATACCATAATCTTCAATTGGACGTTTCCTTGTATTTTGAATAGCCTGAAAATCCTTTAAAGAAGAAGAGAGTTAGGGAATTGGTGCTTTCACTAGCTAAGTGTGTCCTATGACTTGATTATTTGTCTAATGTTATATCCATTTAGGTGAATTTGGTTGCCTTGTAAATTTTATACTCTGTTTTTATGAGTACGTGATCATGAACAAATGGCCAAATATCAATAAAAAACTATAGCATTACTTTTCAAATTTCCATTGCCAAATTTTTACTGTTAAATTTTTAGTGTTAGAGAGTAGCATATCCCTCTAATCTCTATTATAATTCCTAGTTACTTTCACCATTCTAATTTACTAGTAAGAATCCTATACTTGTGTTTTACTCAATAGATTCTATGAAGTCCTAATCAACTATATTCTAGTAACTCAAACATTTGAAAAATTAAGGGAAACGAAGATTTACATACCACTTCAACTTGTGGGGCCAAAATCTTATTTCCAAGCAACATGGACTGCTGGCGTGAGACATTATCAATAACATCACAGGTCAAACCAGTGGATGGATAGGCTGCTGTGAAACGTTGTGTTGGTCAATTATTCAGATTCAATGAAAAAGGGCAGTTGAGAAAGAGAGGAAAATATGTGAAAAACAGGCAAAGTGCTGAGAAAAAAAAGTTGTTCCAAGAATATTAGCACAAAGATAGTAAAATGTTACCAAACTTTTTTGATAGGTGACTAGTGGTGATGACTGAAAGGGAAAGGAAGGAATATCCTTCAGCAGACCTTTGCTGTTTCTCATTGTCCAGTGCCTTGAGAATGGACTCCACGAAAAAGCTAGAACTCTACTATGAAGATTTTCATTGAACATTTGGAGTTCATAATTAATGTTATCTGAAACATAACAAGAAATAATATCAAAGCATTTTCCAGATGAAATCTATAACTAAGCACCAAAAAGAAAGAAAAATATTTGAATCTCAAATGGGTGATTACCTGATATAGCAGCCCACAACCAAATATCAACCCATATTTATGATCTAAAACTAAGGCCCAAAATTCCAAAACTCAATCTAATGAATATTCCACTAGTTGGTAGAATGCTTTTATGTCTTAGGTATTGTATATTTATATATTTGAAATATGTTAGATTATTTAGCTTGTTTATTTGAAATGTGTTAGGTGAATAATTTGTTTATTTGAAGTATATTAGGTGAATAATTTAAGTATGTTTGATTGGTAAGTACTAGGTGTATACTTGTAAGTTTCTTAGAATTATTTTATTGGATAGTTTAGATTAATCCTAAATTTATATAAATTGTCTTTATTGGCAAGAGTTCTAATCATCCAATCTTCAATTAAATTTTAGTTTTATCTTCTAAATCCTTTTTGAGAATTTTTTTATTTCTTTTCTCATTGTGAGAACGCAAGTTAGAATAAAATCTAGCGACCCACTGTGTTATTACCAAAATCATAATATGTGGATAGAGATGGAAGAATAACATTTCTCATTTTGTCTATTTGATTAAAATCTCTGCCTCCAAACCCCAGTGGCCTAATAGCACAGACATTGAAATGAAACTAAAAAGTTTCCAAAGAAAAATCAAATGACATAGCCAATAATGGCAGAAGCTCATACATGACTTGAAACCAGAGAAGTATATATATATATATATATATATATATATATATATATATATATATATATATAAAGCTACCTTTATAGCTTCCATGGAAGCTCGGTGACCACCACCAATTTGGAGAAATGTGCATTTCAGGGGATAAGCAAAAGCAGCTGCAAAAATGTTATAACACTGAATTTGATTGGAAAACAAATATTATATCCTATACATGTGAGTGTATATATATACACACGCTCTGCTGGTTGCCTGCGCCACCGTATGTACTAAATTCAACAAAAAACAACAAAAAAAAGTTGAGAAAGCTAACCAAAGGCTTCCAAAGCAGATAAGAAACAAGGACTCAAGTTAAAAATTCAAAAAATCAAAATTCATTACAAATTTATAATTGCAATTGAAAACAGACAAAGAAGAAATCAAAAGGGAATTCATCATAGAAACGAATTAATCTGATTCAAAACCCTAATATTACATATTAGGTCAAATCTCAAGCGCAAATGATCAAAAAATTAATACAGAGAAAAGGGAAGAATAACTTAGATGAAACTTAGATATGAGTCGATAGAGAGAGAGAGAGAGGTGAGCACAAAGGAGAGAGAAAGTTGAAGACGAGCAGTCTCCACTCTAAAATCGTTTGTGTGTTTCTGGACAAAATTTTAATTTTTAGCCAAAAATAAAAGCTGGATTATTTTGCCTCCAAATATTATGTAGAGACTCTATCCATTCGGCGCGAATTTCATTTTAGCTGAATATTCTCCCGCTAAGTCAAATTGACAAAAAAACCATTCCTGGCATACCTTTAGATACGAAATTGTAAATATTTTTCGTATCTAATACTTTTCCGTAAAACTTTTGTCACCTAAAAATTTTCAGATACAATTTTTTCGCAATTCGTCCCTGTTGGTTACTATACAGATACGAAATATTTCGTCTCTAAAATTTTCGTATCTAAATACTACTTTTCTTGTAGTGAGAGTTCCAAAAGCTAATGCACCCAGAAAATGTAATTTGTGTGATGCTATACATTATTAACATAGAGCACGCTTGGAGGAATATGGTCATTACGGATGCTGTTTATGATCTGAAGAGGCAAGGCCCTACGTACTCTCTGTGGCTTTGGTGGCTAATTAAGCTTCAATTAAGCTCCATAAATATGTACAATTTGTTTTTGTTTTAGGGTTTTATAGCTTTTCTCGTTTCTTGATCACGGTCATGACTCATTCTCTATTCTCTTCTAATTTGAATTCAATGAAATTTTAGTATTGCTTAATTAAGAAAAAGAAAAAAAGAAGTGCCGCGCGCGATTTTCGGCCCAAAAATAGATAGACTAGCTTAATGGAATTTTTTGTAACACTTACTTTAACGATTCGAGGGGAAGGGATGTGTAATTTATTTTGAGAGGCAACGTGAAGCCAACCTTCAAAATTTGGCGGGAAAATTCAATCAAATAAAATTTAAATGATAATGCATGCACTACTCTTGGTTATTGTTTCTTTTTCATTTTTTATTTGTCTATTTTCTAGTTTTAATTGCAGTGTACTAGTTCTTTTCTGTCAGCCGTTACTCGTTAATAGTTAGTCGTTGACCGTTATAAAAAAATTCAGTTTAATTTTTCCTTGTACTCCTAGATTTGAGCTCTACTGTTTAATTGGACTTAGTTTCCAATAGGTTTTCCTACGAGACACTAATTTACTTGTTAAGAACTTGAAACCCAGAATTTACATTCTATTCTTCATTGTTTAATTCAAATTTAGTATACCATTTGAAAAGTTGTATAATCTATCAGTTTCTCATGAACTTCTCAAAAGAAAAAAGAGCTTTAATTTAAAGTGAATTGTATTGGACACCAAGAAAAACATATACTTTGTACAATTTGGAGTCATTAATAGTGTACATATCTCAATTCTACAATTGGGAAGCAAGGTCATCATGACAACGTGATTCTTTTCTTAATGATATCAATTAATTAGCAAATAAGGTATGGTAATTATGCTGACAACAAACTTCCTTTGTAAGAGATTAATCATAAAGCTTTTTCAAGATAATACATGACAAGTCAAAACACACTAGAGAGAAATAGCTGAATGTTTCTGATGGGCAATACAATTTGGACAAAGGCAATTTTTCATTTTTGGACATACTGACAATAAAAAGAAAATCTGTACTCATACCAATTTAGGTCTTCAAATTGAGAATTAGGTTCAATTCTTGTAATACATACTTCATGTTAAATGGAGCGTACACATAAACAATCCATAGTTGGGAAAAAAAAAAAAGTAAAAATAACATCTTTCAATCAATATATTGTATCAATATTCACCTACTCAGATGAAAGAATATCACCTTTTTGAGAAGAATCTCTATCTCTATCTCTCCGCCTTCTTCCTCTGTCTCTCTCCCTTTCTTCTACATAAACACCCTTTGAAGAACCCTAAGTCTCACCCTCTCTATCACATTCTGTCCCTACCCTCTTGATAGCTAACCCTTTAATCTTTAGGTCAAGATGTCACAGTCGAACAACAGCTCCCAAAAGTCAACTCAGGAGTTGGAGAAGTTCAAGAGTACTATTGGTTGGGAGATAGTTCCTTATGTCCCCAGAATAGGGCAAGAGTGTGATCTTTCTGAAGAACAAGTTGTTCTTTTGCGTTCCCATCTCTCCAAAATAGTCAAAAAAATTGTTGGTGTAAGTTATATACTATTGATTTTCTTTTCCCATGTTTGCAAATATCTCTAAAGATTCTTATATATGTATGCATATATAAAATGTGGTTAATCGTAATAGATATATGCATGTACAGATTCACGGTTTGTGGTAACTATACTATTTGATTTATGTGAAAAGTCTATAATCTTCATTTTCATGACAGATATCTGTGGCAGAACTGAAAGCAATGTTCCCAGACGATACGGCAATGAACGATACTGTAATAGAGGCGGCTCCTGTAGCTTATAGACTGCCCTATGATTACGACCCCAGGAACACAATTAGACTCGACGTGGTAATAATCTCAATAATATATTGTTCCACTTATAATTTTCCTATAGATCGATTGAATAATATGTATGTGTGTGTAATTTTACTTATGGATCTAATTAACAACGTACGTCTTTGTTTTCGTGGTTTGAGATCGAGTATCTCCCAATTAGAAAAATAGTTTTGTGCTGTGTGCAGTAAAAATTGAATATTCGTCATTTACAAAGACAATTTTTTGTGTGTGTGTTGTGTGGAGTATGATAGAAAATACATTTCTACCATTTAGAAAAATAATTTTATGTGTGGATGTTTGTATGTGATAGAAAGTACATTTCTACTATTTAGAAAAATAATTTTTTGTGTGGATCTGTTGTGTGTAATAGAAAGTGCATTGGTTCCATTTAGAAAAATAAATTTCTGATTATGGTATGGATCTGTTGTGTATGTGACAGAAAGTGCATTCCTACCATTTAGAAAAATAAATTTTCAAAAGCAATTTTTTTGTGTGGATCTGTTGTGTATGTGATAGAAAGTGCATTTCTACCATTTAGAAAAATAATTTTTCTGTGTTCGACCGCATTTTTTCTATTTTAAAAAATATTGTGTGTCATAGAAAGTGTATTAATTTTTGCAATATTTTAGAAAAGTAATAATGTTTATGTGTCGTTCCTGCCATTTAACAAAATAATTTTGTCTTTCTATTTTGTGCTGCGGAAAACGCATTTCTTCCATATAGAAAAAAGAAAATTTTGTGCTTGTGTTTTTGAGTGTGCGTGTGTGTGGTTTTTTTTTTTTTTTTTGAGTAAATGTTTTTTTGGTGTTGTGTGTGAAAGAAAGTGCATTTCTGTCATTTCGAAAAATAATTTTGTGTAAATTGTGTTGTGTGCGATTGAAAGTGCATTTCTGCCATTTCGATAAATAATTGTGTGTGTGATTAAAGTGCATTTCAGCCATGTGAAATAATAATTTCATGTGCGTTTCACTTGTGTGTGATATAAAGTGCGTTTCTCTTCCATGTAGACAAATAGTTATGTTGCTGTGTTGTGTGCGACAGATTAAAGTGCATTCATGTCATTTAATAAGAACGAGTATGAGAAAAAGCGCACTTCTACCCTTTAGAACAACAATTTTGTGCGTGTATTTTGTGTGATAAAGACTTAGAAAGTACAATTTTTTCCATTCAGAAAAATAATTTCGTGTCTCCGGTGTTTGTGAAAGAAAATACATTTATGCTATTCAGAAAAGTAATTTATGTGTGAACATGTTTATGCTGTGTGTGATAAAAAGTGCATTTCATCTATTTCGTCGAATAATTTGTCAAAAAATTGTTAAGAGGGAGAAACTTTAAAGGTTATGACAGCAATGACAATAACATTATTTTTAAGAATGGGACGGTTAAATCCACACCAACATTACAGTATGCTTGCTATAAAATAGAAAAAGGACATGTATTTGAACACTTACGATCCCTACATGTTTTCCGGATATTAGACAACATATATAATAACTAATCATTTATTCATTTATATAAAGATTATCATATTTATGCTACAATTCTTTTCGCAGCAATCGGGTGAGCAATCACAGAAGACCAAATTGCGAACAGCGACAATTCTTGCCGGTGAGGTGTCATTTTCCTTCGAACTTCCTAATGATTTTCCTTTCAATGGTTCGGATATTGACAAGGTTGGTTACTTAGCTAAATGCTATCTCATTTTGAAAAAAATTATATTACACTTACATGTATATGTATCTCGAGATTTATTTTGAAACTAATTTGTAAAACACCTTTAGTTTATAATTATTATGCATATGCAATGGCAACCATCTCATTATTAATTTAATTTTTTATTTATAAAGTTGCTTAGAACAGGAGAAAAAGGAAGGACGACTGCCCAGAACGAACGCAAGTTTCTTTTCCCAGAGAGACTGCGTGGCTGGAAAGTCGAGCGAAGACAACGAGTTAATAAGCGATACGATCTGGTAATTATCAGACCCATTATTAATTTCTTTGGTTGTACATGCATCTCTTACAATCTAAGTTTATTGTTGAAGATGAATAACATCTATCTTACTAAATATAAAACTACCTAAGTGTGATGGCTTTTTTTATTTTTGCACTTTTCGTCTTTTTTTTTTTATAAATAAAATTTTCCCGCTTTGAGTTGTTGAGTGTGAGATAAAAAGAGCCTCTCGGGGTGTCAGTATCGGGATGCTTGAGTTCTTCCTTGATGCTTATGCGACTTTTCTCTACACGACTATATTTATTAAACCTAATGTTTCTTTTGAGAGTTTCAATGGAGAGAAAATTTATTGAAACCCTAGCTAGGTTGTGATTCTATTTTTACCATTTGAAACATGCATTTTGGAGGGGTAAAAATACATAAAGAAAAGAGGTGCTAGATTGACTTTTTAACCATAGCAATAGTTGTATAATTAAATACTTCTATGCGCTCGATAAATCTAATGTACAAGATTTTGAAAAAAAAAAGAAAGAAAAAGAAGTTTGTTTTATTTTTTATGTATAACATTATTATTTATTACTGCGCTTGTATTACGTGTAGTACTACCGTCATGAGGAATCAGGAGCTCATCTCCGGTCAGTCATTGAGGTTGTCAATTTTTTGCTGTATGAGGATAACCCTTACAAGAGGAAAACACAATACAAGACGACTTTGGTGAACGAGAACGTGGATAACTCGCACAAGAAGAAAACACAAAACAGGACTAATTTGGTGAGCGAGAATATATATATTTATATATACGAATTAATTATGTTTTCTTATACATAGTTAAGTTCTTTTAGTGTGTCTATATATAAGAAATTTTTTTATTTTTCGTAAATGAAATGAGCAATATTGTTTATCTTTCAGGCTGAGGGATCTAACGAGTGTCAGAAAAAACCAAAAAGGACGTTCAAGAAGAAATCGACATGCCCGAATTCGCAGACTTCAGGCAGCAAATCAAAAGATCGAGTAGCACCGAGTCATGTCCCATATAATGTTTCCGAACAGGAGATCATCACTAACAAGAAAATAATGATGAATAGATACTTAGATGATGCTCAGAAGATGAATATTCTTACTAGTGCCAATATCATGAGCAAGACTTCTCTTCAGTTTATGACTGCCCAGACGGGAAAACAAGATGCACCAAGAGTAATAGAGGAGAATTCCTGCACAGACAACTCGTCAGAAGCCACAGTTGACGAATCCCCCAATCTTAACCTCCTCAATTCCTCAAAGAAATATGTGCCCAAAGGTGACTCTTTCTTTTCTTGTTTTTCTGATTTCATTAATCTAGAAATAACTATTAGAAAATATATTAATTGGGAATTTATATATATATACACACATATATATATATATATATGACTACTAATTCATATCTCGATCTTTGATCGTTTTATTGTGCTTCTAGAAAATAAGAGGATGAAAGTTGAGGAACCAAACGATGAGGAAGACGACAAGACGGATACTGAAGCCACATGCTCGGATCCGCTGCTTTCAGCGACTAATTATTTTATGGGAGATAAAAATGCAGAAGCTAGTAGCACTTGTACTAGCGCACTTGCCAAGGCTACTTATAAGGAGATTAACAAGAAAGTTGAAGGCATTATTGATATTAACATTGCTTATAATGATGAGATTAATTCTGCACCAAATGAAGAAGTTGATCGAGTCCTAAACGATAGTAACATGCCTGTGGAAGAACTCAACTCCATAGCAGTTGAAGCTGTCTGTACTATTTCTCCCTGTGAAGTTTCTCATAAAAATGCTGATGATCAAGAGGAAGTGAAAGTCCTCAACATCAGTTGCAATCCTGTGGAAGAAATGAAGTCCATGCAAGTTGAAGCCAGTGGTACTCAGCCTCCTTGTGATGTTGCTAAGGCCAATAAAGATGACCATAAGGAAATGAAAGCAATCAGCATCAGTAACAGGTCTATGGAAGAAGTGATCTACCTCCTGAAAGCTGAATCCGGTAGTACAAGTAGTATTCCTTGCAAAGTTGCTGAGACCAACATTAATGATCATGGGGACGTGAAGGCCGTCAACATCACTAACAAGCCTGTGGAAGAACTCGACCCCATGGTAGTCGAAGCTGCTAGTAGTTCTCCTCCTTTTGAAGTAGCTGAGAACAATATGGATGGCCATAGAGAAGTGAAAGTTGTCTACATAAGTAACAAGCCTGTGGAAGAACTCAACGGTATGGAAGTTGAATCTGGTAGTACTCCTTTTGAAGTTGCTGATCTGGCCAATATTGATGATCATGGGGAAGTGAAAGTCATCAATATCATAAACAAATATGTGGAAGAACACACCCCTATGCAAGTTGAACCTGGTGGTAGTAGTCTTCCTTGTGAAATTGCTAAGAATAGTACCGATGGTCAAGGAGAAGTGAAAGTTGTCAATAGTAAGCCCGTGGAAGAACTGAGATCCATGGAAGTTGACGCTCGCAATGATAGTTCTCCTCATGGAGTTTCAGAGACCGAGATCGTCATCGACATCAATAACAAACCTGAGGAAGAACTCATCCCCATGGAAGTTGAAGTTGGCAATGATAGTTCTCCTCATGGACTTTCAGAGACCGATATCATCATCGACATCAATAAGAGGACTGAGGAAGAACTCAACCCCACGGAAGTTGAAGTTGGCAATGATAGTTCTCCTCATGGAGTTTCAGAGACCGATATGGTCATCGACATCAATAACAAGCCTGGGGAAGGACTCAACCCCATGGAAGTTGAAGCTGGCAATGATAGTTCTCCTCATGGAGTTTCAGAGACAGATATCATCGTCAACATAATTAACAAGCCTGGCAATGATAGTTTTTTTAATGAAGTTTCAGAGACCGATGTCATCGTCAACATCATTAACAAGCCTGTAATTGAACTCAACCCCATGCAAGTTGAAGCTGATAGTACTAATATTCCTTGTGATTTTTCTGAGACCAACATTGATGATCATGGGGAAGAACTCAACCTCCTGAAAGTTGATACTGATAGCAGTATTAGTACTCCTTGGGAAGTTGCTGAGAATATCCACGATCATCATAAGGACGTGAACGTCATCGACATCAGTAACAAGCCTATGGAAGAACTCAATGCTGGGAAAGTTGAAGCTGGTAGTACTAGTACTCCTAGTGATGCTGCTAAGATCAATATTGATGATCACGGAGAAGTGAAAGATGAAGCTGTACAAGTGAAACCTCCCAAGAATGCCAATGGTGATTTGGTAGTTCTTTCATCCTTTTCTGATGAGTGTGATTTAATTAACCACATTCCATTGGGCGATGATGACTTATTTGGCACACCTTAGCAAATGAAGGTTCAGTTCCGGACTAATTAGCTAGCCAGAGGTTGGGAATTTTAGTCTGAGTTAAATATCCATTAACATACATTGATGGCACCAAGACTGTTTTATGAGTTTTGATTTTTGTGTTCTTCAGTTTAGCTAGACTCTTGAAAGTCCGGTCCCTAAAGGGAGTACTGCTACTTCCTTTCCAAGGTGATGGTCTTTTAATTTGCAAGCCTAATTTATAACTATGCTTTCCTTTCTGTTGTATGTTTATATGGGGTAAACTGCTTTCTCCATTGTTATTAGTAATTTGCAATGCATGAACTTTATAAATGGATGGCTAAGTTTATTTTTCGTAGCTATTACTCAGTTTTCTACTATTATTACTAGTGATTTACTCAAGAGATTGGAAATCACCATTTTGCAGGTACATAGAATAGCTTTATGACGTAATATCTGTTAACTTATATTAGTTTTAATATCTAAATTAATTAGTATAGTAAGAAGTCCCATGCTGTAAAACATTTTCTTCTTGTTTAGCCTGTAGAGATTTTGTTTCTTTTCCTTAACTTTATAGTTTCGTCTAGTATATATACGTATAAAAAGGAAGGATATATGTTATTTTGCTAGGATTACTAATTGAGACACTCATCGACATGCTCTTAGCTTGGTAGGGTACCTTTCATAATGTTGTACACACTGAGTAGCCCAATATTATGTATCATTCCTATCTAGCTAGTTGGCTTATGGTACTATAAGAAATGGAAAAGCTCCTTTACAGAGTGCGACCTAGTTTGATAAGGAAGATCACCACCTCTTCCAATTCCATCTTTATATGCTCCATTAATTCTTTGTTTTAGGTTTTTGCTAAATGTTACAATCTTGATTCTTTTCGGTCCCTTTGTCTTTCTTTGAGAGAATTTGGTCTTGGAAATTAGAACGAAGAATTAATTAGACGAGAATTGGGACATGGTCTGTTTTTTATTCAGAATGAGAGTTTTTTGATCCCTTTGTTTTTTTAATTAAATAATATTGTTTTTTTAATTAAATAATATGCTGTTTGTTCTTGTTTCATATTTTGCTTCTTGTTTGAACCTAGAAAATATAGATTTTTTTTAAAATAATTTGAAGAGCACACTGAGTTGCCTTCTTGTTCTCATTTTATCTTAATTGTTTTATTATCTTGGGAGTTTGAACGTAATTTGAGAAATGGAATTTGGTTCATCCGTTCTGTTGAGTGACTTGAGAAACAAAAAAAAAATCCATGGTATCATTTTGTATTAGGGATAAGGAAGGGCCAGTTGATGAATGTAACAGATGATTTGGAACCTGTATTATAGACCGGATTTAGCTTTTTCATTGCTATGCTAGCGTGACGTTTGGACAACTCAACTGATCATGAGATTTGCAACATTGGCTATCAAGCTTTTTGTTTTGTTTATTGCTTTTAACTTTTAATTTTTTTTTCGTTACTCTAGAGGCACACTAAAAAAAAAAAAAAAAGAGTAAATAAGTAACTAATTGATGAAGGAAGACACTTCATTGTGGTCTATTGTATCTGGCGCCACTACAAGATTTTTTCTCGTTTTACATTGTGTAATACAATATCGTGTGAATGGATGAATTTTGTATTAATATGCAAATATATACAAGTGTATATATATGGGCACAAATTGAGCCCAAAAAACTGGATGTATTATGCTAGAAGAAAACCGAACAAGAATAAAATCATTGTATTAATTATAATAGAAAAAACTAAACAAATGTGGCAATATACGTAGCAGGAAAACTTTTGGGTTGCGAGTTCATATATAAACAGGAGATTTATAAGGCCGAAACAGCACAAAAGATTTAAGTTTGGTTCAACGGTGTTCCAAATCCAGGTTTTGGAGAAAGTATTCTACAACCCGACTTTTGCAAAGAGTAGTTATTTACCCCTTCTTATTTGAAATTTAATCCATGCGCCCCATTATTTACAAATGTTGTGTCAGTTTATCCTATTTTTACGATTATAGTATTATTTTGTTTAATTTTTACAAATTTGGTGCCAATTTGTGCCGGTGAAAGTTTATGAGTATGGACAAGGAAAGCATCTTGTGGTTTTTTCACTAAAGATAATACGGATTTGAACCATATACAACTTTATGCAAATGTGATTGAACAAATTTCCATCATTCTTGATTTTTACTGAAAAAAAAAATTGAATTTATATGCAAATTTGAAAGCATATTGTTTTTATTTCTTTTATTCTCTCTTATTAACTAAATCTCAATATTTGGGGCAAAGTGACGCAACATTTGCCTAAATTGGGGGAAACTGACACCATGTATGTATAAACTAGGGCATGTGAGTACAATTTGAAATGTAAAGGGGTAAAAGACTGCTCCTAACAAAAATGAGGGATTATAGCATATTTTATCCTAAGTTGAATTATACCACCTTATAGGTGGAAACAAACTTCGATTAAAACCCAAAAGCAAAACTGTCAATCTCCTTTTAAGTTTTTTTTTGGAAAAGAGTTAATTATAACAAATGCCATAAAATTTTGGTATTCTATAATTTTAACCCCCACATCTAGACTTTCACTACTACAAAAATACCATTAAAAGATAGGGGCCAAAGTACTAAATACAATGAGTTATCGGCACCACGTCGTCTAAAAAAAAGCGGGTGATGAGATGAAAATTTTAAACATTATAGACGAGAGGTCTTGCTAATACTCATTGTCTATGTTAGATTAAAAATAAAATTTGAGGAATAGACAACAGGTCTAGCAAACTCGCCATCTATTATCGAATATTTTTTTAAAAAAATTTTCATTTAGTGCCAGAATCAAAACGCACCATTTCACAGTGAAACTTATCATCTTTAGCCCTTTGATTGCTCATTGTGTACAGTGCTACAACCCTTCTCTATTTTTCATTTCCCACTTTAAACATTAACTTCCCCTTTTCCCCTGTACTTTCTCAAACCCTGCTCGCCGATGCCCCTCTTGCCTACTCTCCGAGCTGCCAGTGTGCTCACCCTCCTCCATTGAATGGTTCATACTTGCGGCTTAGATTATCTATTTCGTAGCTTGATTAGAAGGCTGGATTATCTATTCTAAAGTATGTCCTTGAGCCAGGCCCTTCTTAACCATCTTCCCCCTGCTCGCCGATCGGCTCGAGCTCCTCTAAGCCGTAATCCCGTGCTCGTCCTCCTCTGCTGCCTCCGACAGTCGATCTCGTGCTTGTTCTATTTCTAATAGTTATAGGTACGTAATATATAAATACCAAGGTTTAATTTCTAACATTCCCGTATGAATACCAAATTATTTTATGAGCTCGATATATATAAATGGCTTGTTTGTAATATATATAAATGGTTATATTTCTAAATTGTTAGAATTTGCGTTTCTAAATTTAGGTTATTCTATGTCTATATATATATATATATATATATATATTGGTAGTAGTGTAAATCTGATTACCTGAATATACTTTTGTTTAACACATGTTGTCTTTGATTTTATTAATTTATTTTGGTAAGATTCTAGACAATTGCATAATGCTAATAAATTTATGATATTTAAAGAACAAGAAGTATTCATCGAAGGGATATCAGAAAATTCTCCTAATTACAAAAAATACCTTTCAAGTTAGGGCAAATAGAATTTGAACTCTAATATTAGATTTTCTAAAAACTGTTACAACTCCAACTCGAGTGAAAGTCTATGAGAAAATAGGTAATTTTTTTGGTAATGCTTTGATAATTGTAAGTAATATTGTATTGTGATTGAGTTTACTCATAAACTTAGGTTTTATGTATCCAATTGATATGAAATGGTCATTTGAAGCTTATACATGTTATGTATTCGATAAAATGACTAAAAGAGTGTTAACAGAGTAAAATCACTTTTTTGACATTTATAGCTTTCTATGATTAGTAAGATTGGTATTAAGTTTAAAGATTATGCTTTACCTATTTTTTGTTTTCATAGTATAGATTATATAGTCATAGATAGAAACAGGATGATGACAAGGAGAACTACTAGTGAATATGAAATTAGAGTTGAAAACTTTATTCGATTTACTTTGGAGCATACGGATGACCCCAGTGTTATATTATGTCCTTATGCTAGTTGTGGTAATACTAAGAAATGTTCTGTGGTTAATATATAAGAACATATATTTTTTAATGGGATTAATAAAAGTTATACAACATAGATATAGGATGGGGAAGACGTATTGCCTTTGTTAGATATGGAGAACGCCAAGTCAATGAGAACACCTATGAGCTCTTCAATCGAACTTGAAAAAGACGAAAATGGTAAAGCAGTGGATATCATTAAATGTCGAGATATGATCAGCTCACTTCTTTATTTAACAGCTAGTAAACTGGATATAATATTTAGTGTTTGTCAATGTGCTAGATTTCAATCTATTCCTAAGGAATCACATCTTAGTATAGTAAAAATGTATCTTGAAATATTTGCATGGCACTATGAATCTAGGATTATGGTATCCAAAAGGCATACACTTTAACAATACTAGTTTTTTGGATGTAGATTTTGCCAGTTGTTAAACTGATCGCAAAAGTACTAGTGGCACTTGTTAATTTCTTAGTTACCCTCTTATGTCATGGTTTAGTAAGACGCAAAATGCTGTTGCTCTTTCTACTACTGAAGTCGAATATATCTCTGCTCATAGTTGTTGTGCTCAAATTCTTTGGATGAAACAAACTCTAATGGATTTGGGAATGAATTATGATCATGTACCTATTAAATGTGATAATACTAGTGCTATCAGTTTGTCTAAAATCTAATTTTGTATTCATGTGCTAACCATATTGATATTAGACATCATTTTCTTCATAATCAAATGCAAAAAAGTGACATCATACTTGTGTTTATGTGCACGGAAAAAAAACTTGCTGATATTTTCACCAAACCTGTCAACCAGGATCCTTTTTGCATGATTCATAGAGAACTTGGCATAATTGATCGTAAGGAGCTTCATTGATCCTTTCTGTGTTTAGTAGTTACTTGATTTGTTGCATATGTTCACCAAATTGTTGAGTTATAATTGTTTTCATGATTGGTTATATCAAATTTTTCATTTTAAAACTATTTTCTAATTGAAAATTGTGAAAACAGAGTTTTATGTCTAGATACAAAGAATTTTTTTTCTAAGAAAAGGAGTATTTGGAGTAGAACCTTTAATTTTAGAGATGTAGCCTATGTAAAATTTCCTAATTACATAGAAAACATGAGATAGACTGAATTCTGCTCCATTGGGGAGATAAGATATCCTAGGCTGGTCAGAGGATTTTATGCCAATGCTAATATTTCTAGGGGTCAACATACAATCTAGGAATAGATTTTGAAGTTATTGAACAAATCCTAGCTTATATTCTAAATTTACCTTTGGATGGTTATAAATTTTCTATAACCAATACTTAGCCTATAATTGAGGATTTTAACCCTTAATAACCTTTACTTTGAGTCTATTCTCCTGACAGTTTCTAACGCAAGCCTCATGTCACTGATCTTACTTTAGAGGCTAGGTTTCTTTTTTAGTTTGTGTCTCAAAACATGATTCCTAGAGGCGGTCATAGGGATGCACCTATCTTCTGTGATCTTGGTTTTTTTGATTCCATTATTTTTAGGAGAAAGTTGAATTTACCCTATTTTATCCTATATGAGATTATTAATGCTATAGAGAATAGGAAATCCTCTCTTTCTTATGGTTTCCTACTCATTCGCATCTTCTAACATTTCAACATCCAAACCTTTGATGAGGTCGAGCGTAAACCATAGACTATAGATGTTGAGATCAACAATAAAACCTTCTGTCTTATGGGCTTCAATTTCATCGACAAGGAATCAGTGGCCAAAACCAAGCATGGACATGATCAAGGGATAGATGCTCAACAAAAAGCTAGTGGTTGTGGTGCTGGAACTGCTGAAGGTGCTCCTGAGGGCACTCATGTTGAGGAGGCTCCTGTACAAAATTTGACTATACTGAAGCCTTCAACAGTCTATCAGAACATCTTAACACCATCCAGCTTGACATCCAGCATCTATATGATACTAAGCTTGAGCACTTCCAGATTCTATCAGCTGATGTCAACTTGGTCTGGCAATATCAAGAATTACAATTTCAGATTGTTCAAGATCAGCAGGACAAGATGATGCAGATGATATAGTTGTTCTTTGGGCGTTTTCCTTCTCCATATATTTTTTGTGCTTTATGTTTTTACACTCTTGGACTTTTATTTTCATTATTTCATGCATAAACTCTATGTTTATTTTTCCTATGCTTTAATTTCAATGTATGAACTCTTTGTTTTATATTTGCTTTACATTGGATAATATATTTGTTTTACTCTTCCTTCTTGTGGATTTCTTTTTGATGATATTAAGAGAGGGAGAAGAATGTTTGTGATGTGTGTGAATTTGGATTTAAATAATTTCTATTGGTATCAGTTTGGTCTTTCTTTATCTATAAATAATTGGTATCAACTTGGTTTCTATGCTTTCTTCTCACAATTAGTATGAACTAAATTATTCACAATTGCTATTTATGTGCAAAATATTCAAAATATGCATGCTCTATAAGTTTACGGAGGAGTTTTACTCTCTTTCTATTAAGCATATTTTGAGGGGGACTATTCAAAGTTTGTTAAGGACGTCTTTCTCTATGTATTTTGCATTCCTTACGCTATTTTAAATCAAATATTTGTTATCATCAAAAAAGGGAGATTGTTGACTCATACTTTGTATAATCAATTATACACTCTTATTTTGAAGTTAACAAACATATAAATAACAACTAATAATCTACTTAAGTGTGTAGCAAGTTAAATTGAAAGGATCATAAGATATTCAAGTCAGATTATGGAAAAGAGCTAGAAGACAAAATTCAAGATTACAAGACCTAGACTAGCAAAGGTTATATACTTAATTCTTGTATTTGAATACTTATTTACACATTATATGATCATAATGGCTCAAATTTCTCAGAAAATTGGAAATTTTCAAAGAAAAACTGCCAAACCTATTTATCTCAAATTAAAATATGAAATTTATTTTACACAAAATTTTAAATTGATTTATGAATTCCTATAGTTTTCATATTACATGAAAAATCAATTTATGAAGTCAAATTTTGACAATAATCCAAAAAGACTTAAAATACAATTTAAAAATAGCTCCCGGGTATTTTCGGTAGACTGGCCTTTAGAATTGGTCTACTGATTCTCTATCTAATTTTTAATAGATTTTCAAATTCAACCGTTACAACTGCACTTTCAATAGCTAGTATTTTCAGTTGACTGAAAGTGTATTTTTGGTCTACTGAAAATGACAAATTATCTGTCAAATTGTCTAAAATGGCTAATTTTCATTCTAGGATATAAATAGAAGTTTTTTTAATACTTGAAACAACTTTTGAACATTCGTACATTGCTTTAAACATACTTTCAAAGTGTTCAAATCATCTTTTCTGAATCAAACTTTTAAATCTACTTTTTCACAAAAATCAATTGAGTCAAACTAGATCATATCTTATGTTCCTATTTATTCTCTGCAAGCCTACCTTGTATAAATCTGTTTATTAGAGAGATTCTATTTGAGTGTTTCAACAAAACACAAATCAAATTGTATTTGTGAGATGAGGTTGACACTGGATTCATAAACAACCTGGTTTAGGTGAGATTGACACTGAGTCTAAACAATCTGAATTAGGTATGATAAAACTGGATTCAAAACTAGTGTAAAGGTATGAGTGTACCTAAGGAGAAAGTACTCATTGTGTAAAAGAGACGGTCAAGCCTATTTTCTTTATCTGATAATGAAAAGCTCAAAACGGGTTGCCAAGAGTTGGGAATGTAGACAAACCATCCTATTTGTTGAACCTCATAAAAATAGTATTTGCGTTTCTCTATCCCTATCTCTTTAATTTATTTATCTTAAGCTTGTGCATGAAATTTAACTATTGACACTTGTTATTCGCTTTACTTGCATAATTTTCTAGCTTATCCAGAAAAGTTTACGAAAGTTTTTAAAACCCAATTCATCCCCCTCTTGGGTTAGTTAATCTTGAGCTAACAATTGAAATTTCTTATGAAAAATCGAATTAGGCCAGTGGGTTGTATAGTGGAGGATATATTGCAGAAGAAGTAATTGAGTTTTGCTCATAGTATATAGTCAATTCTCAAAGTATTAGAATACCAAAAGATAAATGTTCATCCAATTTGGAAGTTAAAGGGTTATCCACAGGCATTCCAATTGATATGAATGAGGCATTATGGAAACAAGCACATTTATATGTGTTATATTACTAGAAAATTGTTGAAGACTACGTTGAAGAGCATATGGATTACATAAGACAAAAGAACTAGAGAAGAACAAAGAAGTGGATTCAGGATGAGCATAACCGGAACTTCATTACTTGGTTCAAAGATAATATTGTCAATCTTTTGGAAAAACCTGACCACAACATGCCAAATGATTTGAAATGATTAGCAATCAATCCGTTATTCATAATGATGTCATACACTTCATATGCTATAAACTAGTTTTACTTTTACACTCATGCAAGAGATGATAAATATCCTATTCAGAATAGTGGTGTTAGTATTATCGTTGAGGCAATGCACATATCGAGTGCAAAAGATAAAAATCCAATTTATGAGAATATGCATTATTATGAGCATATTAAAGAAATATGGGAACTAGATTATGGTAGAATTCAAGTGCCTCTATTCAAGTGAAAGTGAGTGGACAATTCTGCTATAAAAATTGATGATTATGGATTCACACTAGTTGACTTTAGACATGAACGTTATAAAGATAAAGCTTTTATATTGGCTTCACAAGCTAAGAAAATTTTTTATGTTACCGATTCTAGTGATTCAAATTGGTCGATAGTTTTATCACTGAAACCACATGTGTTTGATGACAAATCCAATAATTTAGATAATTAAAGGCTTGAAGTTACATCTTTTAGTAAGGGATTGCCTTCTACTGAGGACTTTGATTAGTTAGATGAAAAAAATATACGACGACTTAAGTATAATAAGAGAGGAAGGTGAATAGATATGTGTGCAAACATGTAACAAAAGAAACAACTCTCAAAGAAAGACTAAAAAGAGAAAACTAAATTAGTTAAGTTATTTTCTTATGTTTTGCATATGTATTTGTATACTTATTTTTTCTATATTCTTGTTTAATGTTTATTAACTATGCATATGTATCCGTATACTTCTTTATTTTTTCTATATTCTTATTTAATATTTATTAAGTAATTGAATATATTCATGAATCGGTTCACATGGATGATGTTGTGGACGAAGAGCATTTGTCAAGTGACAAAGGTAATAATAGAGAGGAAGATCATGGTCCAAATTCCGCTCAAAATGAAAAATCGCAAACTAGAGGATCAACTAAAATGCCAAAGGTTATGAAGAATCGACAAGATAGTATAAAAATGGTGACAGAGGTTGATGAATATGATATTGTGCCAAAATTGTCTTAGACTGAGTTACAAAGTTTCTTAGGTTATAGGACTCGAGTACATATGCCCATCACCTATCCAAATTAGAAAAAGGTTGCCCCACCATTAAAGGAAAGAATATGGACAAAATCCTTGATAAGTATATGGTATTATGCTTTATAATTTACGATCCTGATAAGCTTTTTATAATTTATAAGACAAAGTCTTAATGGGTTTATGATGCAGCAAGCATGTCAAGTTGATGTTTCTCAAAAGAAGGCACTATTATTTTCTTATGGAGAAAAGTAGAGGAAGTTCAAGTATTTTTTTGTAACCCATTTTGTAAAACCGATGCTTAATGATCCAAATGTTCACAATAGACCAACCAAGATTTTGGAAGATTATCCATCCATTATATCACAATAATGGATAGAGTTTGTATTGATTAGAGAGATAGGAGCGGCAGAAACTTTCTTTTCAGCAAAGTGATCGAGGAGACACATATGAATATGGTCATCATCAATCTTGAAGCGGACACAATTCATTGGAAAGAGAAATGGTAACTATCATAATCTAACTTCAAATGTTTGTAAATATATATTCATTTAATAATTTGTTATTTTACTATACAAATAGAAGCATGATCCACACATTGAATTCCTAGAGATTAATTATGGAGGTGCACACGACATGATAAGAAAGAAAATATAACAAATGATAAAACCAAA
Organism: Parasponia andersonii; assembly: GCA_002914805.1. Taxonomy (NCBI): domain Eukaryota; kingdom Viridiplantae; phylum Streptophyta; class Magnoliopsida; order Rosales; family Cannabaceae; genus Trema; species Trema andersonii. The sequence goes on from JXTB01000293.1 coordinate 112,398, forward strand.
ACGGTCGTTGATTGAATTGTTAATAGATATAATATATGAATTATCTATCCTTTACCTAGTTATTGAAAATGATTATTATTGATCTATCTATGTTGGTTGGTAGGATTCATTATGTGAAGAAATTACACAAGGTACATTTCAGTCAGATGGAAAAGTTGATATATTGACTAGAACATTCGGGACCCAAAAGCACGAGGGTCATGTTAGAGGAAAACCATAGTATATCAAGTAAAAAGATTACTTTGAAACTAATAGATGTACTTGTTCTACAAAAATCGAAGCTGAGATAGATGATATGAAGAAAAATATGGCAAACTTGAATTCACAACTCCAGCTACTATAAAAAAGCTTGAAGAAAAAGAATATGGCAATGTTAATTGTGAACAAATAACTATAAAAGAAACTCCGTAGTACTAAGGCAAGTTGTACAATACATGAAGATGTGATAAATAACGAAGTGACAAACAAGTGTTCGACGAATGTCATAGGGCTTAGAGAGATATATTAGTTTCTATGTCTTTTAAACTTAAATATTTTTAATGCTTAATGAATAATCTTAGTTTTTTATGGTATTGTTTGTATGTTAGCTATGGATAATGTGGAAAATATAGTTGCTAAGTATTTGGTATACAAGAATTTAGGACATGTTATTCATGGTCATCCTCTTTGAGATGGCAACTTAAGAGTTTCAATAACTATGGTTATTCAATCTGAGGTTGATATACCGATCCCAATAGAAGAAATAGGGATAGTCTTGGATGCTCTAGGTGCATATGTTGCATGGCCAGTACATTTAGTGATATTTGGAGAAGAGGCATGTACGATATATTAATAATACGTGCTAAATAAGATTTTCTTGATGTATATTAACTAATTGAATCCTATTAATTTCTTTTCTAAGATTCTATAAAAGACATGAAAGAAAAAGAAACAAAACTATCTTCAGAGAATAACAAAGGTCCATCAAACTCTATGAATCAAAAATAACAAAAATTTGATGTGGTAGTTAAGGATTTGTCACCATGTCTTCACGTAATTTGGAGTTATGCCACCCAATGTATGATGACCGATGATACTATTAAATTTTTCTTATCTCAAAAAATTATTGGTAATGATAACAAAAACTATCTAATAGTGAAGACATCAATTATATGGTGGCTATGGTCGAATTGAGCGTACCTTGTATTGAGTTCTATATAAGGTTAGTTAAAAGTTTTCATTTCACTTGAAATTTACTACTCCATTAGAAATTAATGATAGTAGATAGTCTTTTCTTCGTATTATAGGTATCTGTTCATGAGTAGATATTCTAATCAAAACTACGGTTTCATTTGTCCAAGTAATATTTCTTTAGTCCCTGAGATGAGGATCGGAGAAAAAGATAAAAGGACGAAAAAAGACTATATAGTTCTTGCTTTGAAGAATTATAAGCATAGACAACTAGCTTTCTTGCCACATTATGAAGGGTAATATTCTTTTATATAATTTTGCTATTAGAATTCAAAAATTCTATTGAAAACTCTTTATGATTTTATCGCAATTGTAGGAAATTATTAATCTTTGGGGTAATAAAATATATTTGACTGACCCCCTTTATTAACCTATTCATAAGGGCATCCATGAATTAGTCACTTCATTATTACATGAATGAAAATTAGAAAGGCTTCGATTTATAAAACAATGCAACATGCAAACAAAATGGACTACTATAAAGGTAGCAACTTTTAAATAGATTGAAATTTTAGTATTACTATAAACTAATTTTTAACTAGTTTGTATAACAAACATCCAAGTAACCTGGGAATGTTAAATGTAGCTTTTATATTTTAAGATACATATGGGACATAATAGATTATAAGTGAGACAAGAGTCTAATTGATGTAAGTCCATTTATGTTAATGCAAATTGTACTTACAAATGACTATGAATTAATTTTATTTTATTTTATTCAAATGTAGTTGGTCAAATCAACGAGTACATGAGAACAGAGATAGATGAAGTATGGAAGGAATGGGTGGTCCAACTTCTCCCAATATTGAAGTGGTGTTAAAGATAGAAATATTTTGTAATAAATTCTTACATTTCAAACATTTTTTGATTTTATATTGAAACTTTTAATCTCTATATGCTTTCTCCTTTTTAAAAATGTAAATGAACTATGAAATGGCTTGATCCATTTAATAGGTACATAGGTAACTCGTTGTTATCCAGGTCCAACCACAAATTGGTTTAACTTTCATATTTTTAATTTTTATGATTTAGTAGTTGATTAATACCTAAATATTTGAGTTTTTGGATAATTTGAATTTGATATTATATAATGAATGATCACGGATATTGGCAACCCGTGGAAAAAATTAAAAATATTAGAAAATAATTTTTTAAAAAACATTTTATAAATCACAATTTTTAGGAAATCGTGATCTATAGTTGTTTACTATTTAACTATAGATCACAATTTGATGTCTTTTATATATATGATGGTTCTTGCCAAAAACCGTCATCTATAATTTTAAAAATGTCATTTTTCCTTCCAAATTTCAAGTTTTGTGCAATGGTTATAACTCGTTGTTTATTCGTACTAAAGTAAAGATGACATTGACATAGACGACGTTGTAAGAGGCATCGTCTCTACCATTAGATGATGGGTGCAAACCATCATCTAAGGGGATATTTTATAGTAATGTTTGTAAATTAAATAATACGTTAAGATTAAAAATTTGTGAAAATTTGTACGCTGGACTAACTTTTTACTAATTTTAATAAGAAAAAGACAGTAATATATTTTATCAAAAATGGATTAGTCCTTATTATTCTCTTTAATTTAAAGGATATAATATCTTTTAATTATCAAAATAAGTCGGAAAGTTAACACAAGGTATTAATTTTTATAAATTCTTAATCTGAGTGTATTATTTTACAAGATCTAAATTTCAGGATTAAAATTATAAAATACCTAACCTCTTAGGCTATGTTTGGTTGAAGGGAGGAAGAGCGGGAAGGATGGAGAGCTTAGGAAGGAAGGAAAATATGAAGGAGAGAGAGGAGAGTGACAATCTCCTAAGTTGTTTGGTAGAAAGGATAGAGAGTATTTATTTCTAAAATTAATATATTGTCATTTTAATAATTTTTAATACTCTTTTTGGATGGTAAATATGTCAATTTCCACACTCTTTTATTTTTTTTTCTTTTTATCTGTAATCCCTTCAAAATGTAAGGATTGGTGATAAGTCTATGAAAATAAAGTTATTTGTGGTCTTGTATTTATTAAAATGTGTGTCCTTTGAGTATTTTTAATTTAGTTTAGGTTATTTTATACTTATTTTGATTCTAAATATTTAGATATAGTGTAATTTAATTTTAGTTGTTTTTTATTAGGTTCAGGTATTTAATTTACTTTAGGGAGAGAGAATTTAATTTGATTTAATTTAATTCAAAATTAATTTTATTTACTTTAGATTTTTAATTTATTTTATTTCGAATTTGATTTAGATTAAATGAAAAAAAATAATAAAAATCGGAAAAAGTGCAAGCTCAGACCTAAGCGTAAGAGGCGCAATCTCGATCATCTGATCAATAATGGATAATAGTTAGCAAGTGTGTGGAGGACACTACAAGGAAACTTAGAGAACACTCCAAACTCAACTTTAAAAGGCCAAAACATAAGATACGAAAGATACACCAATTTTGAGTGGAAATTTTTCATTTTTTCTAGGGAGAGAGTGTGAGATGAGTTCGAGGTTAGGCTAAGTTTTATTTTAGAGAGACTAGATAGGATCTTAATTATGTAATTTTTGTGTTTTCCATCCTCGATTCAATAGAGTACTTCATTGCTTATATATGTGTTTTGTTAAATTCTTCAATATTTTTGGTTTCAATTCAAGTTATTATTTTCTAGTTTATCATATAAATTCAGTCACGCTTTTTTCTATGTGATTTATACTATATTATAATTATATATTTGTTTTATTAGTTGATCTTTTACTGTAGTATTGTTTCTATGATATATATATTTTCGATTTCATATGACTAGTAAGATAGATTATTGTGAGTTTAATTGGAAGAATTTTTCATATCAAATACTTTAGATTAATATTTGTTCTTTAATTTCATATTTTTATTTCATATTTTCCGGTTATGTGTTTGGCATGTGAAGCATATAATTTAGTAGGAAATAGGAATCAAAGTTGATAACAATTGAATAAATAATTAAGTGAATCTTGAAGTGGCATATCTATTTATATTCTACTTAGCTAATTTATTTATATAATTTTATTTTTAGTTTTTCTATTTATTTTTTTGTTAAATTTTTATTGCTCATTTAACTTCTCTGTGGGATCGACACCTTAATCTATATTGTGATAATCACATATATTTTGAGCGCAGAAAAAATTTGGCACCGTTGTCAGGGAGGCCAAATCAACGAAAAAGGTACGCAATTCTTTCATTCTTTTTCTTTTAGATTTTTATAAAAATATTTCTTTTATAGTTTTAGTTTCTTTTCTTTTTAGGTTTTATTTTCTTTATTTTATATTTTCTTCTCAAATTATTTTTTTTAATTCTTTTTCTTTCTTATTTGTTAGATTAGTTTAGATTAATTAGGTTTCTTAATTTTCTGGACTTTAGGTTTTTAATTAGTTACTCTTTTCAAATTTAATTTTCAAAAAATTTAAAAAACAAAAATAAAAATTGAAAAAATAGAAAATATTTGAATTAACGTTGGGAACATTTATGTAGTTGTGTGAATAGTAAAAACTGAGGAAGTTCTAAGAAGTCTGGTCCCCTAGATTTGGCGTATTTTTGCACTATAAGTCTTTCTTACGAACATTACTCTGTCTAGGAGTTTGGTTTTTAAGGAGGCCCCGACCCACCAATCTTTTTCAGGAGTATTCTTGGTGATTATTATTTGTGTTTACTATATACCTTGTTGTTTACCAAGCTAGAGTGTAGAATATATGTAAAAAATTAAAAAAATAACTTAGGTGCATTTCTTGCTATAGAAACGAATCAAGAATACTTTGTAGAAGACTTGAATTTGAAAAGAATTTGTCTGATTCTTGGTCAAGTATAAATTTGTCAGAAATATCTTTACCAGCTACCATCAATTAAATTCAGAATAACGGTACCAGGACCTTATATGATTACTTACACTTAACTCACACATCCACCCCTTCATACTTCATTTTTTCATATAATACATTGCAATTGGATTCTGCAATTGGATTTTAAACCCAACATAATCTACTTTTTATCCATCTTCTATAATTTATATAGTGAAAATCTATACTTGGACATTAGAGAATTTGAAGAAGTATAATAGCCACTTTCCATAGCCAACCGGATGCAGTAGACGCTGTTAGGTTAAATGTTTTCTTATTCCCCTTGAAAGATAAAGTGAATAGTTAACTATACTCTTTGAGATCGAGATCCATAGGTACATGGTTGGAAATGACGTAAGCTCTCTTTAACAAATGCTTCATATACCATAAGACCAACATCCTTAGGTGACAGATCTCAACTATTTCCCAAAAAGATAGTGAAACTTTATACCAAGCTTGGGAGAGATTCAAAAAGTTGTTTAATATATGCCCATACCAAAGGTATGAAAATTGACAACTAGTTATTTATTTCTATTAGGGGTTAACCATTAGGAATGCCAATTCAGAGGATGATGTCTGATGGAGAGAGTTTCTACAGAAAGTCCCAGACGAAGCCATAAATTACTTGAATGTGTTAGCTGAGAAAGTCCGCAAAAGTAGACCTAGTGCCACTGATAGCACCAGTAGGTCACAACTAATCAGAATTTACCATCTTAGAGAAGAAAATAGCCTTAAGGCTCAACTAGAACCTATGAATAGGGAATTAGAGGTCCTAAAAACTAAAGATAGAAGAGTCACTCGTATGGTTGCTAAGGTAGAATCTCAACCTATATGTTTTATACATCTATGGGGAAGTGGAACATTTAGCTTAGGATTGCCTAACCAACACTGAAATTAGAGGGGTTGATGAAGAACAATGCAATGCCTTAGGAATACTTAGAAAGTCTTTCTCACTGTATTCTGACATATACAATCCTAGTTAGAGAAACCACCCAAATTTTAGTTGGAGGTTTGATCAAAACTAGCATGCATCATCCAACAAAAATAACTAGAATAATGAGATACCATGACCTAGGAATTACTCTACACCTTAATATAATGCACGATTCAATTAGACTCTCCTAGAGGAAATACTTCAAGCATTTATAGAACCACAAAATAAGACTAACCAAAATTTTGAGTCTGTACTCATACAGATGGTTGAAGAGAATAAAGACACTAAGAGTTAGATAACTAAGCTGACTAGTGCTCTTATTATACATGAGCATGGAAGATTTCCTTCTCAACCTTAGTCAAATTCAAAGGAGTAGCACTTGGCACAAACCTTCGCCACTGATACACAGAATGCCAAAGAGGTGAATGCCATCACTACTCGAAGTCATCCAACTTTATCAAATGCAAGACCACTCCAAGTAGCACTGAAGATGCCCATCCACAAGAAGCTGAAAAGAAACTTCCATTTAAACTATCTTTTCCTTAAGCTTTCATGACAGGAAAAATACCAAAAAAATCAAGGTAAGATCCTTAAAAACCTTAAGCAAGTTAAAATTAATCTGCCTTTGTTACATATGATCAAGTAAGTACCATCATACACTAAGGTTATTAAGGATCTGTGGACTATGAAAAAGCAGCACTATGTCAAGAAGACTGCATTTTTGACTAAGCAGGTAAGTGTGGTGATCGAGTAGAAAATACCACCCAAATACAAGGATCTAGGTTATCCCACAATCACTTACTATATAGGGACACACAAGTTCGATAAAGCTCTTCTAGGCCTAGAAGCAATTGTAAACCCCATGCCCTACGTTGTTTACTTGCGACTAAGCCTTGGAGAAATCAAGTTCACGTATGTTGTACTACAGTTGGCTGATCGTTTTGTGCGAAGACTAAAAGAGATAGTAAAAGATGTTATACTTCAATTGATAAATTCTACTATCTTGTTGATATTCTAATTTTTGCTACTCAATCTTTTATTAATATAAGTCTATAATCCAGCTAATCTTAGGAAGATCTTTCGTTGCTGCAGCAAATGCCTTCATTAATTGTAGGAACGATCTAATGAAGTTGTCATCTGCGAACATGACCTTGGAGGTAAAAAATTTTCCCGTTGAAAAATAACCACGAGATGAAGACGAATGCTATCATTCCTAGTTGATAGATAAATTCATTCTGGAGGAAGTAAACTTGCTTAATAATTTTGAATCTTTAGAACACCTTCTCGAAAACTCTCATTCTAAACTTTTACATTTTCTTGTTGATATGTTTATTGTCTTTTCTGCTATTTTTTATGATACACATGATAAGCTAAAGAAATTTTGGCAAACTACCTAACCTAAATTATTACAAAATTAATCCAAAACACAAACTACCAAACAAAAACTAGACCTCCAAAATAAAAATTAAAAATTAAAACTAATACTCTAAAACAAATATATTTCATACTCTGTAATCAAACTATTAACAAATTTCATAAACGAAAATATATATTTTACAAAAAGTATATTCAACCTCAAATTAATAAATGTATCACAAAATTATAATGCAAAATTCACATATTCATATAAATTCCTAAAATATTTAATCCTCATATTTAGAAAATCAATTAAACTAAATTAGGATTAGGGAAAACTTATCTCTCTAATGAAGAAAAACCTTCAAATCTACAATTATACAAACCTAACAAACAAAAAATTAGTATTTATAATAAACAATTTACAAAAACATATAAAAGAAAAAAAAACTAAACATATATGTATATATTATTATTATTTTGGAGTGATGGAGTGAGAAATGAGAAAGAGTGAGAAAGAGTGTGTGTGATTCAAAGAGGAGTGAGAGAGAGCGGGGTTTAGAAAGAGTAAGTGAATAATAGAAAGGATAGAAGAAGAATATGAATATATTAATTTTAAATACGTGGACAAATGTCATCGCTGTAGGTTAAATATTTTAATTTTATTAATTTTTTAAGATTTTTATTTATTTTACATTTAAAAAATTTAAAATTTATTACATAGACCCATTTGTCATCGTCATAGAGTGCATAGTATAATATAAAAAATCCTACAGCAATGCCATCCATATGTTATTCTGTTAGAGTACCCTATAGCGACTAGCGATAATAAGATGTCATCACTATAGATATCGTCAATATATATATCCTTTTTTGTAGTGAATCTAATTTAATTTAAATAGAGAAAATACGTTCTAATTTTAATAAGTAACTTTATTAAAAATATTTTTCTAATAAATAAATCATGAAACTTTCAATATTTACTATTGTACAATGATCAAAATATTATCACAAATACTATACATGAAATATCACATTATTAAATATTCAATATATATCCAAAAATAATTAACACTTTTTAGACATTATATCTTAAAAAGCACAGATGAGAGGACTCCACGAGTGCAACTCTTTGGAGTAGAGGAGGAGGCATTTATGCCTATTTCTAGGCACATAGAGGCAATCGTAACTCAGCCTTCTCCTCCATATCAGTAGGTGTAAGGGCCAGTACTTATGTTATTATCGAACTAGTCTAACTATTTATTTGTATGCATATGGAACCTATTAGGTTGACTTAATCTAACTTTCTAAATACTTGGTTTAATTCTAATTAATGCATAATTAATCAGATCAAATATATTAGCAATGGTTCACTCTACTAAAGGGCAATTACTGCTTTCTTACAATAACTACATATTAAATGAAACTATTAACAATTAAATATATTGCCATATGTATCCTCACGAAAAGATTCAATATTAGGAGCTGAATGAAATTATTATTTTATCCTTCCAATTATTTTATTCCTAATTATCTCACATATGTCTATAGAAATTAGACTTTGTCAAAAAAATAGTAATTCAGTAAAAAATAATTCATTGAATACTCAATGCTAAGTTTTAATTATCCAAGTACTCTTAGCTAATTAAAGATAGTGACACCAAATAAAACAAAACAAAACAAAACAAAGAGGGATAATCCGAAAAACAGCCACTCTATTTTAGCTAAATACCAAAGTTAAAGCTATGTTCTCATAAAATCCAAAAGTATCTCACCGTTTTTCGAAACAAGAAAACGATATATCCTATCTACATTTTTTATCAAACTTGACTTACAAAATATCTAAAATACCCTAGCATATATTTCTAAAATCTATTATTAAACACCTCTGTATCTAATTATTTTTATAAAAAATACTCTTTCTTAGATTATAAAAAAAATATTGATAGTTATAGTTTTGGCAATAATTTTTAAAATAATTTTTATAATCAAAAAGATTAAAAATAAGTTATTTGGATATCAATATCTAAGGATATTATTTTCGTTTAAGAAAGATTTTAGTCGAAATTTTGACTGAAAAAAGGAAGAGGGTTACTATTTACATATTTTAGAAAATGAAGTGGATACTTGTGAGTTTTATAAGAAAAGAGGGTTATTTTTAAAAGTGGTGCTTAACTAATGACCACCACTTACTACAAATTTAAAGGAAAATAACACACATACACTCTACTAAGGTTTGAACCCCTGACCCTCCCATACTCACACATACATCTTTCAAGCCTTAGACCAACTGAGCTAGCCCTAGTTGGCGAGAAAAGAGGGTAAAATGTGCTATTTGGCTGAAACTGAGAGCGTGATTTTGGGATTATCCCAAACCAAGAATGTGACGCAATTCTTAAATGAATAGGAGCAACCATTTTCATACCTATAAATTAAAATATGTTTTCCATATCTACGAGAGTTCAATTTAACATATCATAGTCTCGTAATCTTACATATTTTAAATGATATAGTTCATAAATATTAATTCATTATTTGTTTCAAAATTAAGATAGATATATTTAATTGTACTTTTTTGAATATATGCTCTTTTTTAATAACGATACTCATTTAAAGAACATAGTTTACATGCCCAATTCACTATACTTACTCAAGAAAGAATGCCTCAATACTCCTAATTGAAATAGAATCATGAGCCTAAAACCTTTATCTTGGATATTATAGAGTATTCAATAGTTAGTAACTCATAAGTTTACATAATAAATATTTTATCAGAATTTTCAAGAATACGGGTCATATATTACAAAACATATATCCTTTTATTTATTTTTTGCAAAGCCTAAAAAAAGTCACCCTTTTCAAACTACTTGGTTTGTTATATAATACTATGGTTTTTTTAAGTCAAAACATCAAGTGGAGGCTAATTTATTCCCAAACAAAAGATTAAAACAACGCCAAAAAAAATACATCAAAAGAAATAGAGATAGCAAAAGAAATTGGCGAAAAAGATAAATGCAGCCACTATGTACTTAAAGATCTTTTGTATCTTCCTTTGCCTTGAGTTTAGGAAGAATAATATCCAAACTGTGTTCATCCTAGGGGTGAGCATATTTCCAATTAACCACCCAAAACAAACCACACTGTGCAGTGTGATGTGGTTATTTTTCTTCGTGATGTGGTTTGGGATCTAATTTTTCTTTGTCGTCGCAGTGTAAGGATAAATACAGAATAAAATTTTTATTTTCACAATAAACCGTACCGCACTTCATATACCATATATATATAATTTAAAAAATATTTATACATATTTAATTTACAAATTTTACATATATATTATAATAAAATCCTAATTTTACGTTTTGCATTTTTGGTGTACTAACTTTACGTTTATGCCTACCATTAAAATACATAAAAATATACATATACATAAGGGAAACATTAGAACCCTAACACTTATAGAATGGAGAATAGATCTGAGTTCGGCTACTTTTCGCCCCATCCTCTCTAGTCTCTAAGTCACTCATAATAGCACCCAATCATTGAGTTTGAGTTTCTCACATTCACAGACAACACTCTTCAACTGAGTAAGTGTATTTCTCTATATTTTATTCTTATTGGAAGCTCTTTAATACTTAGTCCTTAGTCTCACTTTCACTCATTCCAATCAGGTTTAAAACCATCATCTACGCCAGTGAAGATGCTTCCATTAACCATTTGCTCTCTGTAAGTCTTTTTCTTTTTTGATCTGAAGCACTAGATATCTATGTAGTATCTATGGGGTTATTAATACGAAATCATTTTTGAGATGTTTCTTCTTTTTTTTTTCCAATATATTTGTGATATTGATTATGTTCATCTTCATATTTGTTATTTAAAATACGTTAGATATAATTAAGATGGAACAAGAAAGTGTCACTGAGGGAAGCCAAGATGTCCATGAAAAGCCAAGTTCCATCACCCCAACTTCAACAAAACCAAGCCATGCTCAAATAAACCAGCTCCATAAAGTACTTCCAAACCTCTATTGCCTAAAAAAGGTAAAAAGAGATCTTCTAGGCCAACCTCTGAAGTGTGAGATCATTTTTTATTAATTCCAGAGAGTGATCTTGCTGATCCGAGATACTTTTGTAACTATTATGAGAAAGATTATGCAACAAGAAATAGGAAAAATGGGACTAGCTCTCTCTGGTATCATTTGAATAAACAATGTAAGAAACATCCTTATAATTTATAGGATAGAAAACAGAAGACTTTATGTTTCTAGAAAAAGAATGATCTCGTTGGTGAGGGTGCAAGTAGCAATCTTGTAGTAGTAGGGTTTAGTCAAAAATATTATAGACCTGCATGTGCTAAGATGATTATTCTTAATAAGTTATCCTTTCGATTTGTAGAGCAAGAGGAATTTAGATAATTCTGTAGAGTGGCATATCCTAGATTTGAGGTTCCATCTCGTTGGATAATTGCAAGGGATATTATGTAGCTTTTTATTAATGAGAAAAAAAATTGAAATCTTAGTTGATTAACAATTCAAAAAGGCTTTATCTTACTACTGACACGTAGACCTCTATTCAAAATATTTGTTACATAGTTCTCACTGCACACTTTATAAATGTTAATAGGACTTTACAAAAGAGAATTTTGAACTTTTGTCAAGTACTTAATCACAAGTGTGAAATGATTGGGAAAGTAATTGATCAGTGCTTGCAATAATGGGGCATTGAAAAGGTATGTTCCATCACTGTAGATAATGTTGCTTCTAAGACAGAGCTATATCTCACATGAAAAAGAGGCTATCAATTTGGAAAACTAGCATTTGCGATGGTGAATTCTTACATGTTAAATGTCGTGCTCACATCTTGAACTTGATTATGAATAAAGGAATGAAAAAAGTTCATGATCCCATTGTTGTGCGAAATACTGTAAGACATGTTAGAATTTCTCCTTCAAGATTGCAAAGATTTAATAAATATATAGCTCATGCTAATAAAGATGAAAAAAGTATTGTTTGCTTAGATGTCCTTACTGGATGGAACTTTACTTATCTAATGTTAGAACATACATTCAAGTTTATTGATGCTTTTAAACTAATGGAGGATGAGGATGAGTTACCACTTGAGATACTTTTTAGAAGACGATAATAAGAAAAAGAAAGTAGGGCCACCAATAGTAGATGACTGGGAAAATGTGAAAGCATTTACAAAATTTCTTCAAACTTTTATGATGCTACCTTGAAATTTAGTACCTCTTTGTATGTCATCTCAAATACATATTTTCATGAAATTACTAATGTGCATGGATGACTACTGAAGTAGAGTGAGGATGTAGAGACTGATTGTGTTTTAAAGAACATGGCTACAAATATGAAAAGAAAATTTGATAAATATTGGGGAAACATTGAGAAGACAAACATATTGCTATATGTGGTTGTTGTGTTTGATTCAAGATGCCAATTGAAGTATGTCTCATTTATTTTTAAGAAATTTTTTATTGATAAAATGGTTGATAGAATGACATATATGGTGAAAAATTCATTGATAAATTTCGATGAGTTCTATTTAACAAACAATCCTGAAGCACAAAGATTTGATACTAACTGTAGTGTGGATATTTGATAAGGAATATGACATAGAATGTGAAGATTATAATTTTTCTAATAAGAATGAAGTTGATAAGTTCTTAGCAGAATCTTGTGATGATCAAAAGACTAAAGACTTTGATGTATTGGCTTGGTAGAAAAAGAACTCTTCTAAGTTTCTTGTGTTAGCACAACTTGCATGCGACGTGTTAACGGTCCCCTTTTGTCTACTATTTAAACCTATTCCTAATTTGGTTTCTTGATACTTGTTGTGATCTCAATTTTTGTTTCTTGAGAAATTCTATAGATTTATGCTCTTTATTTACTAATATTTTGTTTGATTGAGATTGATTAATCTGTAAACTTTGTTTTGATCACTTGCGAATTTTTGGACTTTTTAGACCTCTAGAGAACCCATGTTTTTTTAAGATATTTGATTTTGAATTCCAGTACCCATTTAATTTGATGGAATATGTTCCAACCTTTTTCTAAAAGCATAGTTCTAGCTAATAATATTTCTACCCATCTCAAATTATATATGCTACAAATACATAGCACATAAACTCTTGGTATAATTATATAAACTGAAGCATCCATTCGTATTGGAGTCAACTTCTAACACAATAAGATTTGTCCGCAATAATTAATGCATATAAACCAATGATATCAAAAGAGGTTTTGAAAAATAGAAAAGAGACTGAATCACTTTTATTAGGATTGTACTATGGAACATAATGAATGAACAAAGAATGTCCTCACCTTAAATGTCTATTAATGTCGCGACCCAAAATCCAAGTTCATGATTTTTTGTAATTTTGAGTGTAAATTAATATTAAATTTTTTTTTGTAAAATTTAGAGAAAATTAAGTACTTGGATTTTTAATTTTAGTCTTTGAATTATTAGAAATTCTATAAAAATAGAATCCATTTTTAGCTTAGTTTATTAAGAAAGATATGCCAATCAAAATTGAAGAAAACCTAGTTAATTTGTATGAAAACTTGGTCAGATAAAAAAATTAATGTTGATTAAAATAAAGTCCATAAATTTTGAGTTGAAAAGTCCAAAAATTGATTTACAAAGTTAGTCAAAATTCCAAGTACTTAAAATCTTTAAAAATATTCTCCTTGGGAACCAAAGGGCCTCATTTGTACATCAAATCCTCAATTCGTAAAAAATATGTCCTCATACATTCACTTAGCATAAACAACAAACTTGGCTAAATAGGTAAAAATGAAAAGAATGGAATAGGTTACGAGAATCAACTGAAGAGGAATAGAGATAAGGCCGTATACGTAAGCCAAGAGACTTACTTAGCCATTAAGACAACTGACTTGAATGACTAACCACCTGAAAGGAAGAAAAAATAGAAGGGGGTGAGCTTGAAAGCTCTGCAGGAAAGCTATTACATTATTTGAAAACTTTTTTAGTGATGGAAAGACCTTGTATGGTTAGTTTAATCTAAAATATCTTTTTACAAAATTATATGTATATACTTATACATATCTATTTCAAAAGCTGATAGTTTGTATATGTATATGCATATAACTATGTATATATAGATGTAAAAACATGTTATCAAAAACCAATAGTCCGTATGCACATATCTATATATAGATATACAAAAAGTATGATATCTAAAAAATCAATCAGTCCACAAACACATGACACAAATCCACCTATACCCATGAGTTCACCACCTCTCATCAATGGAAACCAGGGTGTTGGCACTACGTATACCATACATCCTGCCTAACACATAGCCTATAACCAGAGGAGACACTTGTGTGTCTCTTACCAAACCTGGAAGGGCAACCGCATTACCTACGCTTGTCAAATGGGGAGGTAGTCAAAAGAAATACCCCGCGTAGGTTCACGGACTCCGCACCGTCGGTGGGGCCGCATCGTTATAGTGTAAAAATCACATGATACTAACTTGAGACTCATGTGATCTTGTGATACGTATACTCTGAATTGATGTGTAACAACAGCCATGCAATAATTTAAGTTTAAATAATGCTCTGGTTTTTAATAAAATAACAATTAAATTTCGTAGAAAAATGGGCACTATAACGACTCTATTTTAACATATCCAAAAATAACTTGCACTTAGAAAAGTTCTAGAGCAATCTAATACATAAATCATATCATTCAATTCTATTATATATATTTAAAAGTTCTAAAATCGCATTTGTTCTCATATATTGCAAAAAATAAGTTTTATTCAAACACGATATAAAAGAGAGATAACCGAATTCCTACCTCACTAGAATAGTGATACCACACTATTGGATGTATAAGGTGCCGATTTGATGACCGTTCAGATGGTCGGGAACTAATTCCATATCCTCAATCGCTCACTTGAGAAAAATCAACTTCTTAACAAAGCTTCGATTCAATTAACGGACTTCTTCATTGAATTCCTAATGTCCAAAATAGCTAAATTAGATATATAACTCGACTAATTCGAATCTAGCCGATACTGGAATAGTGGCACACAAAACTAGACAAAATCTAAGTCGTTAGATATTGATTTTCCTACCAGTCACCAAATATAGTCAATATATATATCAAACTTCACCATTTCCTGAGTACATTCCAAAAATGACAACAAAAATGAATTCTAATGATCGGATTAAAAGTCAAAATGAAAATGAAAAATAGACAAAAATGGCAACTTTCAAAACGGGCAAAATGAGATCATAAAATATATATCTTGAGGTTCCTCTCGACAATACGAACCCAACGAGCCCAAGAATACAGCCTGAAATGATCTAAAACGGTGCTGAAAAATCAAAACTTCCCGCGGCCAAGAATGGCATTTTTTGGCGATACAGAGCTCGACGACAACCAGGGACCACTAGTGTGGGCTGTCTGAGGCACGAGAGGGACTTGCCAGTGGCTAGCCTGCCCGGACAGTGGGCGACGCAGCTACGGTGCTCCTTGGTCCTCCTTTGGCCAAGAGTGAGTGAAAGAGAACAGAGAGGCAAATAGTGAATCGGGAAGGGAGGAAACAGAGGAAAGAGAGAGAAACTTATATATATATATAAATATAATTTAATTTAAGTTTTTTAAATGATATGGTCAAATGACCCAATTACCCCTAAAAAACCTGGGTTATTCCAATTAACCTCAATGTTTACTTGGCAATTTAATTAGAATAAGGTACACTAATTTGAATGTTATTTGGTTCTGTTGTAGGTATTGGTACTTTTATTCCGTTTTGTTGTTTTTGTGATCAAGGAGTTGACGAGAATGTCAGAATGCTTATACCAAAAGAGCAGGATCTGTTTATTGTTTCCTTCTTTATTATTATTATTTTTTTTTGGTTTTTTTTTCAAATTTTTGTTTATTTTCCACTTCTAACTTGCTTTGGGTACTTTACTTTTGCATATCACATAAGTTAAAGCTTTGTTTGGAGCTTGGATTTTGTTGGAGAAAGAAAAGACTAAGAAAAAGGTAAGGAAAAATAAAGTGCAGAAAATGGGGAAATTATTTTCTCTTATTTGGTTGCTGGGACAAACATGAAAGGAGAGGAATATGAATTCTTTACAGAAAGTTTTCTATTGTTTGATTGAAAGGAAAAAATATTGGCGGAAAAATTTTATAATTTGACAATATACATTTTAATTAAAACGTAAAAACTTTTAATAAAAAAAATAAAAAATCCTATAATAAATGAAAAAAGCTAAAATAATTGCTTGAATCTATATAACTTTATGAAAAATTTTATAATTTGATAATATAAAATTTAAATTAAAATATAAAATATTAATAAAACAAATTAAAACGTAAAAAATTTTAATAAAAAATCATGTAATTTTAAAAAAAAATAAAAGCTAAAACAATTGCCTAAATCTTTATAACTTTGCGAAAAATTTTATAATTTGATAATATAAATTTTAAAATTAAACCATAAAAATATTAATAAAATAAAAACATTGCAACATCTAGTAATATAAAAGGATCTATAGATTTCATCAATATCAACAACACATGTCAAGCTAAACTAAAATTAAAGATCTATAGATTTTATCAATATCAACAACACCCATTAAGCTAAACTAATTGAAGAGGTCAAAATCCAAAAAAAAATTTGAATAAACTTAATGGGTGTTGTTGATTTATTTTAACATATTTTAATAGCAAAAATGCATATAAATCTAGGCATCAAAGAGACTATCACCAAACTCTACCATTAACCAAAGACGACGTCGCTCCTCCGGAAGAGCAAGAAAGGCTCGAGCAGAATAAACTATCATCAGAGACATATCACCCATGTCATCAATTTTCAAAATCTCTTCATATAATTGTTTTTCTGACTGATGATTCGAAATGCTTCCGCTAAAAGATGTAGCAACTGCGTCCATTCCATATTTGACATTTTTTAATTCCTGAACCAGAATATCAACTGATGTTATTTTTTTTCCTCTTAGTACTTTTCTTGGATGAAGAAGCAGATTGACCTGCAGATGATTCTTTATGTCCTTGCTTAGTATTGTCATTACCAAGTCCATATTCAGTTGATTCAAAATGAGAAGTATTATCATCCAAAAGTGGTCGATCATTTGGAACTGCAGCAAGACTTCCCATAGCTCGATCATTTCCTACGAGTTCATCCAACTTGTCATAATTTCTAATACACTTGTATCGAAATTGAAAAGCTTTTGGATGTGTCTGTTAATGCCAGCAAAATAAATATGAGAACAATTTTGATCATTTAAGTCAAATGAAAGAAAGAAACAAGGAAACAATAATTTCACCTTGAAGTATGGTTCTCATACAACAACTGCTGCCTCGATCCTTTCCATAAAATAATTAAAGTTAAATCCACTAGTGTTCAATATTTCCTTGGTTGCACCAAAGTTCTTCTTCAATGTCTTCATTCTATTTTTTATATGATCAGAGTGACAAACTAAACTACACTTTCCCCTAATCAAATGAGCAACAGTTGCAAAGGCTGTCTTTGTAAAACATCCTCCAATTTTTTGTCCTTCGTGCATTTGGTCAATTAGAGAGTCTATAAAAAAGTCATCCATATCATCAGTCCATGTCAAGTTCTTTTTACTGCTGTTCGATGTGTTCAATTCAACTTCTTCAACATTTTCCATGTGTTAATAAAAACACATTAGTTATGAATAGGGATGGCAACTTTTGCATTACAACTTGACATAAAGCGCATCAAACAGGAGAATACAAGTCCTATATGTAAGCTCATCAAACTAAACTAACAATACAAGAACCGAGGGAAATAAATGAGGACAGAAGACATAAAAGTAAAGGGGCGTAACTAAAACACATTCACAAACAGGAGCACATTTACATTGCATAAACAGCAGTTGAAACAAGTAAAACAATAGTGGTTCAGTGGCTTAATAAACTCAGTCAGTACTATAAACTAATAAAGACTCTCAAAGCCAAACAAAACCTATTAATCATAATCCAAAATGTACCAAATTATGCATTCATATAAACAACACAAATGATTATATCCGAATCTCACCTGTGGAATTATAGACCAACGATTATATATACATATTCAACGAAGCATTCCATCAAATAGTTGGCATGCATATATTTTTTTAGTATGCTCTTGATTAAAATTACATTAGTTTCATATATGTGTTGTTGAAGAATATCATGAATCTACAATTATTTTACAAAAAATCTCAAGAAATGGAGGAAGAATGTAGCATTTTAAGAAAGAAGGGAGATCTTACCGAGCCTATATTATAAGCTTCTGTAGATTCAAAAGCATCTAAGAAGATGATGAAAATTATTGTTGCCCACCATTGAAGGACTTAGGTCATTGTCCAGAAGTAGAAAACGGTGCTTCTCAATTCATAGTTCTTCATTTCGAGGTTGAACCACTACAATGAGCTGGCGGCGAAGGAGGTACCGACGGCGGTGGAGGTCTCAACGGCGGAGGAGGTACCGACGGCGGTGGAGGTCTCGGCGGTGGAGGACCGGGTGGAGGCGGTGCTACTGGTCTCATTGAGCTTTGTTTCAAGCTAATAATGGAGGTCTAAGCTTTAGAGGAGGAAGCTCTTCATGCTAGCCCGAGCTTTTGAGGAGAAACCTCTTTACGCTAGCTTGATAAATTTTCACAAGCAGAATTTTCATTTTCCTCACTTATTTTTAGGGAAATTAGAATCCTTAGTTTTTAATTATTTTCTCCTTATTTTTCCCTCAATATTTTTTCCCCGTTATTTTCTAAAATCCAAACAATAAAATATTATTTCTCTCATTTTTTTTCCCCCTTTTCCCCACTAAATTCCAAAATCTAAACGAGGCCTAAAGGAACTTTCATTTTAATCTATTCACTGTGCTCCATCCACCAAAGACTAATGTAAATACAATCTCCGAAATCACCTCATTGAAGAAGCATATTCAAATGATTCAATCACTTTACTTGAATCCAAATCCTTCCTTTTTTTTTTTTTTGGTTGGGGGGTTGGGAATCCAAACCAGTTTCATCATATGATGATGTATGCTTGTATATTTTGGTAGATTATGGTGGGAAGCTTCATTCTAAATGAATACAAGGTACATAAAAGGAAGCACGTCAAAATGGCTTCTCCACCCCAACAAGTTCTAGATGTGGCAAGTCCAATTTTGCAGCTGATACTGTCATGACTCATGGTGAGCAGTAGCAGCAAATGCAGCGGCTTTACAACGGGACTTGAGGCTGACATCTTTATTTAACTTGAGTTAGACCAATTAATTTAAATTGTCGTTGTTGTTGTTGTGATACAGAGAGATTATATTAATAAAATTGTTTTACTAGTTTCGAAGAATAGATTAGAAGAAATTAATTTTCATATTTTCAGACATTATTTTGTTGGAAACTTTTACTTGGACATGATTTAATTAGCTATGAAGCTTTTAACAGCAAACACGATATTATAACGTCCTTTTATATTTCTTTCAATTGCCATTCTGTTCCTATCCATTTGTGTTGCTTGCTAGTAAGTGTAGTATCTATATATATAGAAGAAGAAAATATCACGGAACAGTCAAAATGGCCTACTAAACTTAACGAGTTTTTTGAGCGAAAATCTTCTATCTTAAGGAAAAATCAAATATTCGAAAATCATATGCAAAAGTCTGTTAATTGCCAGAAAAAAAAATTGTCAAAGTTTATATTTGATTAAAAGAAGTATTTTCATCTTTCAAAAATATAATTTCTAATAATTTTTTTAAAACTTGAATGTAATTTTTTTTATTAAAAAAGTGATAATAAAAAAATTGATGTTATATATAGTCTAAATTGTTTTAATATTTATTTTAAACTAGAGGATATTTATTTCAAAATACAATCAAATTCATTTATTTCCAAAGTCAACCAAACACGAATGCTTGTAATTCTCAGTCATTTTTTTATAATAATAGTGGGATCCATAAATTTTTTTAAATAACTCATTCTCTCTTTCTCTTTCTCCTCTCTCTCCTCCCTAACTCCCTTATATTCTCTTTATCTCTCCCCTCCCCCATGGGTGTACTGCTGAAGCTATTGAGCATCGTTGCTCGCCACTCTCTGGCCACCGTCTGGCTATCCGAATGCCTGACGCTACTCTGTCGTCATGCCAGTTGCCTACCGTCGAAAACCTGAGACACTAAAGTGCCCCATTTGCTAGAAAAAGTCGCTTTTAGTTGTGAGAGTTTTTGAATTTCTAGTGACGATTCCAACCGTTTCAACCTATGTTTTTAGGCTTATTAGATTTGTCTCATCACGAGGAAACTTCAAGTACCTATTTCATTTTCTCATTTTGTTTGAATCAAAAGTTGTCATTATTGAGTAATTTAAGCTTTAAGTTTCAAGAACCGACTTTTTGATCAAACTATTGGATCGTGTTTTTGATATTATTTTTGGAACTTACTTGTGAAATGGTAAAGAATGACTATATTTGATAATCGATACGAAACTCTAATTTCGCCTCATTTTACGTGCCACAAATATGATTTCGGCTTGACCACAAATTGGATAAGTTATATATATCTAACCTAATTAATTTGGATACTAAGAATTCAGTAGTGTGATCTATTTATTGATTTGATGTTCCTTGAGAAAAACGACATTTCCAAAGTAAGTAATCAAGAGTCCGAAAACGGCCGTCGACGCTCTGAACAACCACTAAATGGCAAGAAACATACTTCATATTATGGTATCACTATTCTGTTGAGGTAGGAAATTTAATTACCTAATTTCTATATCTTTTTCTTGAAAAGTTAAATATGTGACATTTTGTGAAAAATGTAAATTGTATAGTTTGAAATGATTATGTGACCTGCCTAGTAGATATGAATTGAGTATAAACTATTATAGTATATCGGTAGATGTTTTTCATGCAGGTCTAAATTTTGGGATTGTTTTTATTAATACCTAAATATGTGGCATACTGTGAATATTGTACTTATTAAGATTTTGGTGAATATATGAACTACTTAGTGAAATTGAATGATTGTATTATGCTGTAAGGGTTGTCGAGGCTTTTCATGCAGGTTTGAAATTTGGAATCCAAAATACAACAGTTATGTTGCCAATTTTTTGAGAACAAAAATGGTGAGTATGGTATGACTATCCGAGTATATTTGTTGTGATGTACATTTTATGACCACACCTAGGATATTTAGGGTGTCAAGAGATATATAGTTGGTGGTAGACCCCACTGTTCTCCACTGTTAGTATAAAGTCCATAAATATACATAAGACTTCCTAGTTGGTAGGGTGTGTACCCACGTAGAGGTTCAAGATATATGACCATGTGTACATTGAGCTCAGGATTCGAGTTCATAGTTTGAGTTCAGGGATATACGATCATGTGTATAAACAAATGAAATTAATTTATGTACTTCATATTCATAAGGATACGAGTGCTACCAACCTAAAGTTTTTACCTAAAACAATTAGATTTTCTTCAAAAATTTTGAGAGATTTCCCTTGATATAAAAGTGATGGTATTTTGAGGACTACGATATAAAATATAGTATTTATTTTCCTTTGAAGCTTTTAAATTTTTCTAGTTATTTACATGAATTCTTAAAATTACCAAAAGTCACGGCTTGAGATTTTCGGTCGTAACAATATCTATTCAATAATTGATTATAAAACTCAACCAAATAGTATAATCACTCTTCCATTCCTATTTCATTCCATTTATTATTACCATTACTATTATTATTCTACTTTTGTAACCAAGCGGGCTCTTAATGGTAAGTAGTATTATTTTTCAATAAATCATTATCATGTATTTAATATATCTCGAATGTAGTTATGTTTCTTATATTTTCTTACAGGGTTGTGAATAAAATTTGGAGAGTCTTAGATAGAGTCAAACGAATGAAGACTTAATAATAATTCAAGTTTTAATTTTGATCTTCATTATTTGTTGGAATGTTGTTTAGGAGGATGCTTAAATTTTTTAACTTTAGACATTTGTACTTTACTATATTTTGATTGGGTTGGAATGTTGTCTAGGAGGATGCTTAAATTTTTTAACTTTAGACATTTGTACTTTACTATATTTTGATTGAGTTATAGTGTTGTATCTCATTAAGATATTACTTAGACTAGTATGATTCTATGAATGTATGAGTGTGACTTTTTTATATGAATGTTGTGCTAATTTTTAAAAAATTTTGCATTAATAGTTAAAATTTTTTGAAGATTATTTTCTTAATTTAGTCCAATTTTGTCAAGGCCCATATTGAAGGCTCCAACCACATAAATCGTATTGTACTAAACTATATAATGTAGTATAATTTAGTGTGATTAATAATTTTTTTTAACCACAATAGTTAAGATTTGTTTTTCTATTGCACTTTGCAGGTTAATTGGTTGAGAATTTATATATTATATCACTCAATCCATACTGTGCTTACTCATAGTTCAACAGAATTTATATATTATATCACTCAATCCATACTGTGCTTACTCGTAGTTCAACTACTGTAACTATGGCTTTATTTCTTTTTACGCAACTATTAATGGGTTGTCCTCAACTTTATCCAAGAATGTGGTCCAAGAATTTTACTAATGTGGAATGATGGGTGTTTCGAAAGTTATTGGTTAAAAATTAAAGCTTTTTCTTACCTTTTATATCAAAACCAATCTATGATGGAAGGCTAAAAAGCATCAATTATTTTTGAATTTAAAGAAGTGATGCTACAAAAGCATCAACTATTTTTGAATTTAAAGAAGCGACTAAGAATATCATAGAACTAAACGGATAAAGAAGTGACTAAAAAAAAAAAAAAGGAAGTCAGTGATCAAAAAGTCAACTTTTGGGTAAAATGAGACTACTTTTTGTCAATTTTGGAGAAAAATGTGGCAAAATGGACAAAATATGGACATTTGACAAAATTCATGGGCTAGGAGGTCCTACATTAATATTACTCACAATAATGCATAATGTCCACACCGACAGTGAATACTGAAGGCATTTTGGAGCTTCATATATGGTTAGAAATCAATGCATTACCAAGAACTGCATCCGTCGGAGGACAGCTGAGGTGCACCATCCTTACCAATGATAATGAAACAAATAAATAAATCGAACCCAAGCTCTAACTGAAAATGAAATTATTAATATAGCCCATTTGAATCAATGTAAATTACTTGATAGAATTAAACCTTTTCAGTCACAAGCAATTAATAATCATTGTAGATTTTACAGCTCCTCGCATAATGATAACTACTTTCAACCACTTATTTCTTTGCCATTGAAAACTACTTTCAACAACTGTCTATTCTATGCCCTACTTACCTGCCACTATTCTCTGTCGCAGCATCCTAAGCCCTACATACCTGCAACAACAAAAAAGAACATTAAATATGACATAACAAATAACTTGTTGCTGTACTCTTTGGGACATTTAATTCATGTAAGTAAACAACTTACCGGCCTAACATCATAATAGTAGCTTGAGGATTGGTCCCCGGTGAGACACTAAAAACGGATCCGTCCACGACCCTTAGCCCCTTAATCCCCATGACCCGAAACTCACCATCAACCACCTTTCCCACTAGGCATCCGCCATGGTAGTGCCACCAGGTCGTGACTGTACTCCGGCAAAGGTCTTCTACCGATGAATTACTCGACGAGTAATCCATTGGCAAAGACGGCCCAAAAAACTTAAACCCTAATTCACCTTCGAAATCTTTGTCAAACTTAAAGCCGGCTAGGGCTTTAGTCTTTAACAAATCGCCAACTTTCCTCAGAGCCTTTACGCAGCGGGCCAGGTCCCTTTGATCAGAAAGGTAGTTGAATCGGATGGTGGGGATGACTTTGACATCTACCGATGAAAGTGAGAGAGACCCATACGAAGAAGGTCCAGGGACTTTGGTGCAAATACTTGCCACACTTAAATCTAGGGGTGGATACGTAGATAAGTTTCCACTTAGGCTAGAGGATTTACTAGCAAACGCTGTCGTAAATGGGGCGATGTAAGAAGCAGTCTCTAGGTAGAAATCAGGTGTAATTCCCACTATTTGCAAGAAGGAGGGGTAGAGTGTGAAGGGGACTAACATGTTGATGTTGTTGCGGGGATTGTCAGCGATGAACTTTCCCACATGAGGTTGGGGTTGAACGACAGGAATTTTTAGAAACGACAGGTCGGAGACCGGTCCTACTCCGCTTAGAAGGAGGAGTTGGGGGCTTCCTATTGTGCCAGCGCTTAATATGACCTCTCCCTTGTTACGAACAGATGCTTTGTGGGATTTGCCTTCGGAGTCTTTGAATATGACTCCTGTTGCAGTCAAGCCTGTATTTGTAATAATATGGTTAACGTGAGTTATAAGTATTCTACAACTGATCTAGAAATATTTGACAACCAAACAAACAAAAGGTATGGTAAACTTTATTTATGATATTATCCCATTAAACAATGATGAATCAGTTATAGCGAAACTTTTTTTGAGCAAAAGAAAAAGTTATAGCGAAACTTTTGCGTTACAGTATTGGGACTCCTAAATGTTTTCTTTTTCTTAAAAAAAAAATTATTTTGAAATTACAAGCTCTGTTAAGCCACAAAGAGAAAATATCAATATTTTATTGATGTCGGCGATGTAACACACATTCATGCTAATGCATTAGTAAACTGACTATTTCTTTCAACAATTTTCTAGTATTAAAGTATATGACGTTGAATAACTATACAGTGATAATATATAACGAACAACTCTGACAAACTTAGCATGAAAATTCAAAGGTCTTTTTTTCCGTTGGGACTCAAACTAATCAAGATATACATAGGTAATGAAAATGGAGAGCCATCAACTTTGTATAACTTATAATATTAAGTGGTAAATTCCTCAGAGATTATATATATATAAGAATAGATGTCGTCCAGAGACGCCACCGTCTTCATGTTTTATCCAATATAAATTATGTTTTGACTAATATATATTGACTAAAATATTTTCTGTGTTAGACAGATCCCTTGTCACGTGAAATACATTGATGGCCTATATATTTTGTACATATAAACGAACACATACCTATATAACTGTTCTTTCTATACTCAATTTCCTCGCAGTGTGGCCCATTCACAGCTAGCTATTCGACAGCATGTTTAGCCTAAAAACCATTGGACAGCTCAAGTACGTACTATATTTTCGGCTTTAATTAATTGGCATTTATTGGTTCTTTTCTCTACCACGTGGCTATCTTTGTCCAATGAAACAATATATTTTTTTTCTCTTCGTAAGTATAATTCTTATTGGAAACCACTAGATTTCTTCCCTCGTTATTATCAAAACAATATCTAGTAATAAGGACGATCTGATTCACTCGTCATTTGTCAAAGACTGCCACAATATGGGTAGATATATCACACTATATTTCAAGAATGGTTGTTGAATTAATAAAATTTCAGAACTCCATTACAAGAAATAAAGATAAATTCTTCCACTCCACACCTCTCTGCAAAATCCAAGTGCCGTTATCTATTTATCTAAAGGCCGTAAAATTCTACCCTCAAACAGACTAGTGCATTCTCTACAACAAAAAGGCCTCAATGACATGGAAAAAGTTTTGTGATGGAGCTTCTACGACATTTTCTCAAATGTCATTCAAAAACAAGAAAAAAAGAATGTTGTCAAATGTTTTCCCAATGTCAAAATTTTTTTTTCAACGACTAGATAAAATTGTCATAAAAATAAAAACAATATTTGATATCTTGTTAACTAGGTTATTATATGGGAAATTTTGTTTTTCATGAATTTAATCAAGTGATATTTGATAAAGGAAAATAAAAAATAAAAAAAATCTCACATGACACTCCACTTGATAGTAGAAATTAAAGGTATATACATGAACAAAAAGAAAATTAAATGAAATTGAAATTTATGATAATAAAAGGCGGACAAGTCTAATATATATTAGGTACATCAATTACATTTAAAAGAAATAAGGAAGAAACAAGGTAGTTCTCTTGTGTGTTTTCTCCTTTGTTTTGATACCACTTTAAATAGCGGTAAAAAATGGTTCTAGAGGAATAAGCGTGCAACTTTGAATATTATATATCAAAATTCGTCTATTTATCTTACTTAGTCAAATTCTGAAGTCCGAATTTAGTTTCGAAGCTTTTAATTCTCAGAAAAAACTATATATAGAAAGTATATTTAACAAAGTGTACAGAGTTGGATGTCTCACATAGACTCTGACCCTATATATAGAAAGTATATTTAACAAATTATACAAAGTTGGATGTCTCACATAGACTCTGCCCAGGTTTGGGGTTTCAATGCCTATCCCAAACCTTGATTAGCAGCTCTTATCCCCGCCCCACAACCAAGAATGTTATTAAAAAGGTGTTAACGACGATTCTGTTAGAACTGCCAAACAGAATTGTCGTTAAAGACCATTTAAAGAGGGCCACGCCGACTAAGAGAAAATTACATTTGAATAGATTGCTAAAATTTTGAAAAAGACAACTCCTAAAAGAAAATACTACATGCATTACAAATTTCGTTAGTATTTAATAGCAATTTTCTTTTTCCAATAAATCTATAAAATGGGAAAGTGAATCAGGCTAATAGGTTGGCGCCCAACTAAAACTAGCCCGCTCATGCTCAGCAACAAACAAAATGGCAAAATATTATTGAATGAAGGGGGAAAAATTACAAAAGTAATAGTCATTTGAAAACAGATAAATAAAACTGAAAAACTATTCGACGGAAAGCAAACAAACAAAGAGGCATCCAACAGGTCAAGCTATAACTATCCCTTTGGATAGGATCCTTCAAGAATGGACCTCACTAAAAGCTAAATATACAAAACTCATGGGAAAAATTAATTCAGGGAAAAGAGTACGCATTTGAAAACTATTCAACGGAAAGCAAAAGAGGCATCCAACAGGTTAAGTCAGAACTATTCCTTTGGTTAGGACCCATCTAGAATGGACCTCACAAAAACCTAAATAAACAAAATACATGGGAAAAATTTATTCATGAAAAGAGCACCCATTCTAGAGTCATGACGAAAGGGATAATAAGTAGCTGGATAATCTGAAATAATAAAATACAAAATGCAATGGTCAAGGGTCAAAATCTTTAGTTTTGGGACTTACGAGATAATATATATTGGGAAGGAAAGCTTAAAAGTATAATGTATCTTTTCCATTACTTTCATTCTTGTTCCAGGTAAGTGACATAAACGGTCCTTAAACTATCCAACGCAAGGTTATTTGATTCTTAATATTCTAATTGTAACAATTAAATCCTGAATTTTCAAGTTAAATTCTGAATTTTTTAATTTGAAGCAATTTGATTTATGAATTATCATTTAATTATTATTGAAAAACGTACATGAGAGGTACGTTATAGAATTTGAAAGGATACTTGGAGGAAAATAACTTAATAAAAGAATTTAGAAAGAGATATTATTTGCATTTTTTTAGAGTTCTTAGAACCACTAATTTGGTGAAAATGTTTGTAAAATTGTTCCTAATTTTGCTCAAAATTTTAAGTTCTCTTCAAAATATACTTTCAGATGCTATCATGTGCTTCTCACGCGTAATTCTGTCAAAAATTTAACAACAAGTTACATTTCATAGATAAAATTACTTTAACTCAGAAAGTCTAGTACTTAATAACATAATTAGAACTTAGAAGAGCAAATTGGTCGAATTTGGATAGATTAGAGACCATCTGTTCTATTAATCCTCCATGACACAGAAAATTTACCATTCCTTTCCTCTCGCAAGTTAATTTTTACTTCTAAAATATTATAATCATGATTTCAAGTGTCAGCAATCAACAACATTAGAGTTTTCAATAATATTAACATCATTGTTAATTATGTAGTCTGATTTGAGCTTTTTCCTTGGCGAACGTACCCCGAGTTATTTCAAAGAAAAGTTATTCTAAAATTACTATTTTTTTCAAGTTATAATAGACAATGATTTTATATTTACAGACTACAGAATGCTATATACATACTATTACGTGTGATGCATCGCACCAATTCAGCACTTATAGTCAATAACTCAACATATATATATATATATAGTACTCAATACTTCTGAAATAAATATAAATTACGGAAATTAGACCCTTGAAAAGTTTTTATTCTTAATTTGCAAAATATCCTTTTTCCAAGTTCGAATTCGGTGAGAGTTATAATCTGGTTTGACTAGGTAGTCAAGCATATTTATAGGTCACAAATACTAATTTTAGAGGAATTTTAACATGTTAAAAAAAAAAAAATACTATGGCCACATTTGACCGTTGTTCTTAAGCACAACCACAAACAATCCCACACAAGTGATGAACAAACGGCAATTAATACAAGGATGATACTACGAGATGCATCATAAATTGGAGAAAATGAGCAATCGACAAATGCAAAACAGGACATGTATACATACCTGATCCTGCGGAAGAGAACAAGATTCTCTCCACCGTTGCATGAACTGCAACTCGCAACTTGCTCAAATCACCTCTATTAAGGAGCTCCACAGCTCCATGTCTACCTCGAATTCATCGAATATCGAGCCCGAAATTTTGGTTCCCAACTTATGGTCCAAACTAAACCCATTGTACGGACCGACTCCAGCTTCCAACAATGCTTCCTTCATGGCAGTTTGCCAATCTAGCAAATCCGAACCATGCACAATCGCCTCTTCCACCCACTCGTACGCCTTTTCCACCAAACCAAAGTCCCATCTTATACCCGATTTCCGATAGAAGTCCCTCTCGGCTCGGGAGTAGAACCCCATGTTGATCATGCTGCTGCCACCAAGAACCCTTCCTCTCACGTTTTCAACGCCGTCTTCGGATTTGAACCGATCAATCGGACCCGTACCGTTGTCCAGTTTCAGCATGTTGGCTTCGAACTCCTCCGCCCGGAAGACGTCCTGGTACGCCGTCGGATCGCCGCCCCTTTCGAGGACAAGCACCGAGTAATTCGCCGATAAAGTTGCTGCCAAAGGGCACCCCGCGGTCCCCCCTCCGACAACGATGTAGTCGTACTCGGTCGCTGGCGGTAGGTCGGTGGCATTTTGGACAGCTTTCATGTAACTAAAGTCTGCAAAATTAGGTTTAACAAAGCAGAAATTGTAAAACAATTGAAAATGTTAAATATATATATATATTAGACATGTCTGCATGACGGGTAATGCGATAACATGTGTGTGTATATATGTATATATGGGTACATTATATATGCATGTACCATTTTCATATTTGGTGGCCAACGTGAGAGCCTCCAAGCATTGGTGATGGAAAATACATAACACTGTAATAACTAGGAGCGGGAATAAAGCAGCTGCCATTGTTGTTGGTGACTCCAGGCTTGTATCTTGATTATCGAAGCTATATTAAAGATGCATATATATAATATGTTAACGGTTGCTTGAATTCTTTTTTCGAAATTTTTGAAAGTGAAAAAGCAAAATTCAGACATTTATAACATTTGTAACAAAACATAAGTGATACCCAATATCACATAATATCACGTGAGTGATATTTGTAATTAATAAATTACATCTCAGGTAAGACCAATTTAAAATATAATTATAATTAGTTAGTAATATATTAATGTATTATATGGTATTGGACACTATATAGTATCTCATAAAATTACTGATTACTCTTATTTTAAAATGAACAATACTAAAGTATCACGGATACCCAACATTATATTCTATTATTGGTAATTATAATTAATAAACTAGTTTTCATATGAATTTAATGTGAAATATAATTATAATTAACCTATAACAAATTTATAAATAACGTGGTACTAAGCATTATATAATATTCATTATATATAATGTGATACTGAGCAATCATATATAGCATTATTCTCTTGAAATTTATAAATTATAGCCTTAGTATCATAAATTAAATAAAATAAGATATAATTATAATTAACTAGTAATAAATTTACAGATTATACGGCTTTGAGTCTCCTATAATACATTTTAACATTACTCTTCGTAAATTTATAAATTCTAGCCTTGGTATCATAAAATAAAGTCAAATATATATTTTTTTTGGGTTGATGGAAAAAGTCAGATTTAAATGGCAAAAAGGAACGTAAAAAACCTACCTGCAGTTGGAAATTAAGAAGGCGAATTGAATGCAAGGCTTAACTGGATGGATGGATATAGATAGATAGACATCTTCCGTCCCTTCAATTATATCATGCATGTCACTTGGTATTTAACAACTCAAAATTGACGGAACGTTCGTAAGAGAACCGACACTCCCTCTTTCTTTCAATCGCCCAATTGTATATATAAATCCAAGAGCCGTTGGCTTTCGTGTTTTCCTCCGTTTTTCTCTTTGCCTTTTCCCGCACACTATTTTTTCCCATAACAAAATTCATTTTCCATAAAAAGCCATGAAATAAGACTAACAATTTGGGGGAAAAAATTAAATAAATTACGTGTACCAAGTCGGCAATGAGAGGTACAGGAGACTAATATTTAATGCAAGATTTGTTGAATGTTTGGGAATTGGGACTGTACTGTTCGACTAAACTTGGCCAACGGAGGCAGACGGCGGATAGATAATAACAGATCGTAAGGCTATATATGTTTGGTACGGAGGAATTTAATGACAATGTGTTGGATGACAAAAGAAAAATGTTTTCTTCTATAGTTGTTTAGTAAAACATGAATGAAGAAAAAATAATAACAGAGGTAAAATTATTTAAGGCATAGAAAGTAAAATTATTTCAAAATTATTTGGTTAATATTACGACACTTAATAAAGTTTTAGCTTGCTTTGTATGAGTTTAATTTAGTAAATTGGAAGTTTAAACAACTTCCTTTTTTTTTTTAAGCCTACAAGAAGAGCACAATAAATCTGTCAAATCCCACATAGAGACAAGAATTATAGCCCATTAAATATGGAACAAACATAAACATTAATACTCTTTGACATTTGAGGCATATCAACATAATAGAGAGTCTAGGAATTACCTCTCATGCTTTCCATTGAACTTGCACGTCTCTCATTCAAGCCTATAAAAGTCCGTAAACTCAAGCGAGGTCTTGTTACTTCTGATTACCTTCCCATTTGACAGACGTAGGCAATTCGATTGCCCCTCCAGGTTTGGTAGACGACGCATGGGTGTCCCCTCCAAGTATGAGCTTAGGTATCAGGCAGGCTGTTAGGTACACTTAGTGCCATCATCCTGCGTTTCCACAGATGAGAAGAAGTGAGCTCATGGGTATGGGTTGATTTGTGTCATTTGTATATGAATTGAATGGTTTTGATTATACTATTTTTTTTATATATATATATGGATTTCCGGTTTGGATTAGATATATATATGAATGTTTTGGACTAAACTAACCATGCAGAAATTTGCCATCACTAAATATTTTCGATCGAGATAATTATTTTTCCTACTGGGCATTTTATACTAACCCCCGCTACCTTCCTCCTCAGGTGGTGTCTATTGCGATTTTCGTGATCAAGAGGAGTAAGAGGTTATCCGGATTGCAGTTCGTCTCTTGGTAATGCTAGGAGTTTGTTGTCATAATCTTTGGACTATTTAGGCTTTATATTAGCTTTGAACCAAGATTACTACTTTCTATTTTATCTGCAAATTTATGTATGCCATTCTGGTGTTTGACTTTTGTTGTGGATGATGGTGATACTGGGTTTTATACTTGATTTTACGTTTTTAAATAATTATTCAATCTATATTTGATGGTGTATATGAACTGTGAGAGTGGTTCACAGGATGGAATTCCGATTACTTTACTTAAATGGACTATTTTTATAAAAACTAGAACTTTTGACACTTTTCAAATAAATTAAGGAATTTCCCACCTTTGTGAAATTCCCCTTCTGCCACTTGCCCGGGTTTTGGGTCGTGATAGAAATTTTTGGTATCAGAGCTTTGAGTTTAATAGCTCGGACGTATCACCATTAAACTAGATTGAAGTTGATTTTTATGACAAGCATTCATCATTATCGCACTAATAGTTTGGCATATTATTTCAGACTTTTAAGGATGCCTCCTAGAAGAGTTCTGAGGCACCAGCTGGGTACTGAACCTCTTCGTCCGGATTTCACTCATCTGATCGAGGTAATACAGCAAGCATTCATCCAGATGAGCAATCCAGACTATCAGCCTCCAGCTCCGAGGGAACGTCAGTTGGATCAGGCTGATCACCTCCAATGGTTCATGCGTCTCCAGCCAAGGCAGTTTGATGGTAGACTAGAAGCTCTCATGGAAATTGCTTGGTTGCGTGAGATGGAGAGGCACTTTCGAGCCCTTAGTACTCCGGTTGAGTTTTGGGCTGTGTTTGCTGTTACCTGTTTGACGGGGAGTGCCATTCGTTGGTGAGAAACAGTGGAACGGATGCAAGATGTAGTAGGCTTGACTTGGGAAGACTTTGAATAGATTTTCAAGGCCCAGTATGCCAATTAAGATCAATAGGATAAAGTTGTGAACCAATTTGAGACGTTGACCCAAGGTTATAGAACGGTAAATGAGTACCTGATAGAGTTTACTGAGTTGGCAAATGTTGCTCTTGGACTGGGTACGAGTGAGAAGTACCGAGTTGCAAAGTTCAGGAGTCGTCTAAATCAGAACATTTTCAACATAATTGGTACCCAGACTTTCCATACTCTTCCTGAGATTGCAGTGACTGCCCAGCGGGCAAAGGCAATCGAAGAAAGTTTGGATTCCAGGAGGAACCAACAGAGAGGTAATGACAGGAAAGCCACCAGAAAGAACCAAAGGCAGTGGTCAGCCCAGGGTACTCCAAGCAGTGGGAGCTCAAACAACAGTAGTTCTTCTGGGGGTAGCAGAGGTAGTCCGTATGGAGGATGTTTTGTTTGTGGCCAGCAGGGTCATCGGAGAAGGAGTGTCCCAACCGTCTGCAGAAATCTCTTCTTTCTCAGGAAGGACCACAGAAGAGCCAGTCAGGATCTGTTCCCTATCAGAACACTCAAGCAAGGCCGCAACAGTCACAGGGTGCTTCGCAGGCTTTTACTTTCCCTCTGCCTTATCAGCATCAGTACTGCCCTCAGGGTTTTACTCAAAACTTTCAGACTCCTCAGGCTTCAGGATGGTTATGGTTTTGGTAGTAGTGGTCCAGGATCCAGCAACAGCCGTCTTGGTAAGAGAAGAGGCAACAAAGGGAAAGGAAAGGTGACTGGCCAAGCCTATACTTTTACTGGGGCAGACGACACTCAGGATTGCACCGGTCGAGGCGTTGTTGATGGTATGATCCCTCTTTCACACTCTTGGGCACATGTTTTGTTTGATACTGGTACATTCCATTCATTCACATCCTTATTGTTTGCTCAACTGTTAGGGTTAGAATTTTCTGATTTGGATTATATATTGTCGTTGGGTACACCTTTGGGACGAATGGCAGATGTGTCTAGTGTGTGTAAGTCTTGTCGGGTTGTGGTTCTTGGTAGGAAGCTTCTTGCTGATTTGATTGTATTACCGATGAGATAGTATAATGTAATACTCGGTATAAATTGGTTGTCGAAATATCGAACGGTTGTAGACTGTCATAAGAAGCAGGTGACTCCTTTTTCTAATGATGGGCATCCTATTGTCTATCAGGCTAGGATGAGTCTGTTGAAGCCTAGTCCTGTTCTGAAAGCATGCATGGGTAGAAGAAAGAAACTCGAGTATTATGGGAACTTTTTTGCCATGGATGGCAAGGTGAGGACAAACGATCAAGACCTATGGATTCCAGTAGTGTGTGAGTATTCGGAGGTGTTTCTTGAAGACTTACCGGGGTTACCACTTGATAGGGAGATCGAGTTCTATATTGAACTAGTTCCTGGAGCTCAGCTAGTTTCTATTCCAGCCTATTGCATGGCACCTGCTGAGATGGAAGAATTAAGGGAACAGTTGGACGATCTGCTTTCTAAGGGCTTTATTCGCAGTAGCACTTCTCCTTGAGGTGCTCCTATTTTGTTTCCGAAAAAAGCTGAAAGTTCGTTGAGACTTTGTGTGGATTACCGGAAGTTGAACTAATTGACAGTGAAGAACAAGTATCCTTTGCCAAGGATAAATGAGTTGTTTGATCAACTCGGTGGTTCAAGATTTTTCTCCAAGATCGATTTGAAATCTAGTTATCATCAGTTGAAGCTGAGAGAGGATGATATACCTAAGACAGCATTCAGAACTCGATATAGTCATTTTGAGTTTCTCGTGATGCCGTTTGGTTTGACAAATGCTCCCACAGCTTTTATGGATCTCATGAATCGGATCTTCAGGCTGTTTTTGGATCGTTTTGTGGTAGTGTTCATCGATGACATCCTGGTGTATTCCAAGACTCAAGAAGAGCACGCCGAACATTTGGGGATAGTACTCAAGTCCTTGAGAGATCATCGGTTGTATGCCAAGAAATCGAAGTTTGACTTTTGGATGTCAGAAGTGAAGTTCTTAGGCCATGTGATTTCTCACGGGGGTATTTCAGTCGATCCTGCTAAGATCGAAGCTATCTTGGAGTGGGAAAGACCGAGAAATGTGACGGAGGTACATAGTTTCCATGGATTGGCAAGCTACTACTGTCGTTTTGTGCAAGATTTCTCGAGAATTGCTTTGCCTTTGTCGAAGTTGACCAGGAAGGATGTCAAGTTTGTTTGGGATCACGAAAGTAAAGAAGCTTTTGTCAGATTGAAGCAGAGTTTGACCACCACACCTGTTCTTATTGTTCCTGACAATAACGAGCCTTAAGTGGTGTACACCGATGCTTCAAAGACGGGTTTGAGATGTGTCTTGATGCAGAATGGTCGAGTTGTGGCTTATGCTTCTCG
Organism: Parasponia andersonii; assembly: GCA_002914805.1. Taxonomy (NCBI): domain Eukaryota; kingdom Viridiplantae; phylum Streptophyta; class Magnoliopsida; order Rosales; family Cannabaceae; genus Trema; species Trema andersonii. The sequence continues at coordinate 147,612 of JXTB01000293.1, forward strand.
TCAGTTGAAGTCATATGAAAGGAACTATCCCACCCATGATCTAGAACTTGTAGTAGTGATCTTTGCCTTGAAGATTTGGCGATATTACTTATATGGTGTGAAGTTCGACATATTCTCCGATCATAAGAGTTTGAAGTATCTCTTTANGTCAAGTTTGTTTGGGATCACGAAAGTAAAGAAGCTTTTGTCAGATTGAAGCAGAGTTTGACCACCACACCTGTTCTTATTGTTCCTGACAATAATGAGCCTTAAGTGGTGTACACCGATGCTTCAAAGACGGGTTTGAGATGTGTCTTGATGCAGAATGGTCGAGTTGTGGCTTATGCTTCTCGTCAGTTGAAGTCATATGAAAGGAACTATCCCACCCATGATCTAGAACTTGTAGTAGTGATCTTTGCCTTGAAGATTTGGCGATATTACTTATATGGTGTGAAGTTCGACATATTCTCCGATCATAAGAGTTTGAAGTATCTCTTTACCCAGAAGGATTTGAACTTGAGACAGCGAAGATAAGTTAAGTATATGGAGGATTATGACTTCGACCTATAGTATCATCCTGGTAAGGCCAATGTCGTAGCCGATGCACTGAGTAGGAAGCCTCATGGTACACTAGCTGCACTGGTGTTTGAAGATTGGAAGAACTCGATTGCAATTGGTGATTACAACTTGCAGTTTTTCGATAATGAAGAGGTTGCTTGCCTGAGCAACATTGTGATTTCACCATCTCTTCTCCAGACTATCCAGCAGAGTCAGTGGCAAGACAAAGAGTTGAGGACAATCTGGAACCAGCTACAGAATGGTGAATAGTTAGATGGTTGGAGCACTAACAGAGAAGGGTTTTTGCTTTTCAATGGGAAGTTGGCTGTAGCTAATGACCCTAATCTTCGAGAAACTATTCTAACAGAGGCTCACAAATCAAGATTCGTAGTACATCCAGGTAGTACCAAGATGTACCGGGACTTGAAGCGGCAGTATTGGTGGACAGGGATGAAGAAGGATGTAGCCACCTTTGTGGCTAAGTGTTTGACTTGTCAGCAAGTCAAGGCTGAACACCAGAGGCTAGCTGGATTATTTCAGCCGTTGCCAATTCCGGAATGGAAGTGGGACAAGAACACGATGGACTTCGTGACCAATTTACCAAAGACCTTGAGGAAGAATGACACAGTTTGGGTGATAGTCGATCGGTTGACGAAGAGTGCTTATTTTATACTGATCCGGATTGACTACTCTCTCACTAAGCTCAGTAAACTATATATGGAGAACATCATACGCTTACATGGTGTGTCTTCAAGCATAGTATCTGACAGAGATCCAAGGTTTACTTCTATGTTTTGGAGAGCCTTATAGAAAGCGTTTGGTATACAGTTGGATATCAGTACAGCTCACTATCCTGCAATAGACGGTCAGTCTGAAAGGACCATTTAGATTCTTGAGGACATACTACGTTGTTGCATATTAGATTTTGGTGGGAACTAGGATCATCATCTTCCTTTAGTGGATAACAATAGTTACCAGACCAGTGTGAGTGTGGCTCCATATGAGGTATTGTATGGGAGGCTGTGTAGATCACCTTTATGTTGGATAGAATCAGAAGAGCATGTTACTCTCGGACCTAAACTAATTGAAGAGACTACCGAGAAGATCAAGGATATCCAAGAGAGACTCAAAGAGATTCAGAGTCACCAAAAGAGTTATGCTGACCTAAAAAGGCATGAGGTAGAGTTCGATACTGGTGATTCCGTATTCTTGAAAGTGACTCCAAGGCGAGATGTTACAAGGTTTGGAGTTAAGGGTAAGCTTGCTCCGAGGTATATTGGTCCCTTTGAGATCATTGAGAGGATTGGACCAGTAGCATATTGCTTGAATCTACCTGCACAGTTGGGTCACGTGCATAATGTGTTTCACGTGTCGATGTTGAAGAGGTACACACCGGACCATCTCATGTTGTCCAGTATGTGCATGTACCGTTCCAAGAAGATGTGTCTTATGAAGAGCAGCCTGTTTGTTTGTTGGCTAGAGAGTTGAAGGTGCTTCGCAACAGAGAGATTCCACTTGTCAAGGTGCTTTGGGAATATCACAAAGAAGACGAGGCTACTTGGGAACTCGAGACAGAGATATAAAAGAAGTACCCTCATTTGTTTAACTTTTAGTTAGAAGTTGTATAATGATGTAAACCTTGACTTGTATTTTGAATTTCGGGACGAAATTCTTATAAGAAGGGGAGAATGTAAACCCAGTTTTTTAAGGGGTAAAATGGTCTTTTGACCAGTTTTTTTTTTTAAAAAATTAGATTACATATATATATATATCTCCTCCCTCTCGTTTCATTCCCCCCCCAGATCTCTCTCTCTCTCTCTTTCTCTCCCTTGTCTCTCTCACTCTCGGCCAAAGAGTAGCCGCCACCGCCCCAGGCTTTGTCTGGCCGAGTAGACTGCCAGCGAGTCCTCCCCAGGCCACCACGAGCCAACACCGAGCAGCAGCGACTACCAAAAGAGCCGCCGTTGACGGGGAAGATGAAAGGGGGCCGTTCGGACTTTTTGTCATCGGCGAAGATTCCGGTAACCATTTGACTCTAAACCGGTCTCGTTGGATTTGTATCGTCGCAATGATCATCAAGGAATTCAGTGAAGAGGTCTATTTGTTGAATTGAAGCTCTGGTGAGAAGTTGATTTTTCGCAAGAGGACGATCGAGGGCTTGGAATTGGTTCCTGACCCTCCAAGCGATCGTCAATGACACCTTGAGGATTCAATAGCGTGGTATTGCTATTCGAGCGAGGTAGGGATTCAATTACCTGTATTTTATATCATTTTCGAATAAAACTTACTTTCTGCAACATATGAAAATAAATGTGATTTTTAGACTATTTAAATGTCTGTGATAGGAATTTGTTGTATAAGATATATACTATATTGCTCTGGGAATTTTCTGAGTGCAGGTTATTTTTGGTATATTAAAAATAGGGTCGTTATGCTGCCAATTTTTCTATAAAAATCTAGTATGTTGATTTTACTGAAAAACTAGAGCACGATTATTTTTACACTTCAATTCTATATGGCACGTGTCATAGGATCATACATGAGCACCCTATTAGCATCGTGGATCTACAGTATGGTGCTGCGTGCCCTACCATCAGTGAAAGTCCGTAAACTCACACAAGGTCTTGTTATTTCTGATTACCTTCCCATTTAATAAGTGTAGGCAATTCGGTTGCCCCTCCAGGTTTGGTAGGCGACACATGGGTGTCTCGCCAGGTATGGGCTTAGGTATCAGGCAGGCTGTTAGGTATACTTAGTACCATCACCCTGGGTTTCCACAGATGAGAGGATGTGAGCTCATGGGTATGGGTTGATTTGTGTCATGTGCATATGAATTGAATGGTTTTGATTATACTGTTTTTTTTATATATATATATGGATTTCCGGTTTGGATTATATATATATGGATGTTTTGGACTAAACTAACCATGCAGGAATTCCCCATCACTAAATGTGTCGATCGAGGTAATTATTTTTTCTACTAGGTATTTTATGCTCACCCCCCCTACCTTCCTCCTCAGGTGGTGTCCATTACGATTTTGGTGATCAAGAGAAGTAAGAGGTTATCCGGATTGTAGTTCGTCTCTTGGTAATGCTAGGAGTTTGTTGTCATAGTCTTTGAACTATTTAGGCTTTGTATTAGTTTTGAACCAAGATTACTACTTTCTTTTTTGTCTGCAAATTTATGTATGCCATTCTGGTGTTTGACTTTTGTGGTGGATGATGATGATGCTAGATTTTATACTTGATTTTACGTTTTTAAATAATTATTCAATCTATGTTTGATGGTGTATACGAATTGTGGGAGTGGTTCACGGAATAGAATTCCGATTACTTTACTTAAATGGACCATTTTTATAAAAACTAGAACTTTTGACACTTTTCAAATAAAGTAAGGAATTTCCCAACTTTGTGAAATTCCCCATCTGCCACTAGCCCAAATTTTGGGTCATAACACAATAGGTATTTTTTTTTTTACCTATATATATATATATATATATATAGGCCATTGTATCACTAAAATTGGGCCTGTATATATATGACTTTATTCAATGGTTAGAGAGGTCCTTAGCCTAATGGGCAGGGTAAAGTATTATGAATGAGTAAGGAAGTCTACGAGTCCCTTGCCAATTAGTAAAGTTTGTAAGTGCTCATCCTATTATGATCCCTATGCAATACAATGCACGATGAGTTATAAATACATATATAAATGTCTTTGACATGCTTTGATTATGACATATTCAAGTGAGTTGCCAAATATCGTACTACTCTACACAAAATATTTTAACAATTTTCTTTTCATATTTTTAACGCATTTAAGAAATTTTAAGGAAAATTAAATAAACAACTCGTTAGTCTCATTTCAAGTTCAAAATATCCTTTAGGACTTATATTACAGTAAGGGATAGTAATACTCTTCATTTTTCTCATCCCACCCTTTTTCTAAATAAATACCTATTTAATATTTGAAAATCAAATATCTCTAAGCACACCCCTTGTAATGTTGGTTATTCCAAATTTGGACATGAATAATATCAAATTTTAAATTTATTTTCCCACCCACTTTTATCTTCTTCGTTCTTCAACTTATTGCTTTCTTGATAAAACTTACCGTATATATTAAGATTTTTTTAAATATTTTTTGCTTAAAAGAATATATAGACCAACTTTTAGGGGAACTCTAAATATTAATTTTTTTGTTTTTTTTTTTCACTTTTTCTTAAAAAGTTAGAGTTCTTGAGGGAGTGAAAGTTATTTTTTAGGCTTCTTGAGTGAGAGTTAAGTTTTAAAGTTCTCTAGAGAATGTGTTTAATACTTTGGATTCTTGAGAGAGGTAATTTCAACTTTTAGGGTTCTTGAGAGAGAGTCAATTTAACAAAAGATTTGATATTTAAAATTCATAATATAGTCATCCATAATAATTAAAACTTAATCTAATAAAAAGATTCTAATTTTTAAGATGTTTTTAAGAGTGTTTTATTTAATCAATTGTATTTGGAGTTGTAAAAACCCAATTTTTTTAGGAGTAGAATGGTCCTTTGACCATCTTTTAAAAACAAAAAAATCAGATTATATCACTCTTTCTCTCTCCCTCTCGTCCCTCTCCCTCCCGATATCACTCTCTCAAACACCTCCCTTTCGTTCTCTCAGCCGAAGGAGGACCAAGGAGCACCGCCACCACCTCACCCATCGTCCGGGCAGGCCTGTCACTGGCGAGCTCCTTCCGTGTCGCCAGGAATCTGTGCCACCCACCCTCAGCCACCGCCGAGAGCCACGTCGCCGGAAAACACCATTTTTGGCTGTTTGGAAGTTTTCGTCACCGGCGACGATACCGGCCATTTCAAGCAGCGTTCTTGGGCTCATTGGGTTCGTATCGTCGCAAGGATCGTCAAGGTATATATTTCACGATCCCATTTTGCCCAGATTGAAAGTTGCCATTTTAGGGTATATTGAGTATTGAATTTTAGTTTTCGATCCGACCGTTAGATTTCATTTTTATTATCATTTTTGGAATGTACTCGAAAAATAGAGAAATTATATATATATATTGTATTGTTTGATGAGCGGCACAAAAATCGAGATCAGAGATTTGAGATTTTGCCTCGTTTTGCATGCCACTGGTCCGGTGTAGGCCCGGACCCGAATCAGATAAGTCATATGTCTAACCTAGCTATTTTGGGTGCTAGGAATTCAGTAAAGAAGTCCGTTTGTGAAATTGATGCTCTGGTGAGAAGTTGGTTTTCGCAAGAGGACGATTGAGGGTGTGGGATTAGTTCCCGACCCTCCGAGTGATCGGGCAACGACACCTTGAGCATCCAATAGCGTGGTATCGCTATTTTAGTGAGGTAGAGATTCAATTACCTCTCTTTTACGTCGTTTGTGAATAAAACTTATTTTCTGTAACATATGAGAACAAACGTGATTTTATAACTTTTAAATATATGTGATAGAATTGAATGGTATGATTTATATATTGGATTGCTCTGAGACTTTTCTGAATGCAAGTTATTTTTGGGTATATTAAAATAGGGTCGTTATGCTACCCATATCTCTACAAAATTTAATTAACCATTTTATTAAAAAAACCAGAGCATTATTTGAACTTAAATTACAACAAGGCTACTTTTACACATCAGTTCAGAGTACACATGTCGTAGGATTATACATGAGTCCCAGGTCAGCATCATGGGATTTTTACAGTGCAGCGCTGCGGCCCCACCGACGGTGAGAGTCCGTAAACCCGCACAGGGTATTTCTTCTGATTACCTCTCTATTTGGCAAGCGTAGGTATTGTGGTTGCCCCTCTAGATTTGGTAGGCAACACACGGGTGTCCCCTCTAGTTATAGGCTAGGTGTTAGGCAGGTTGTATGGCACACGTATTTCCAGTACCCTAGTTTCCATTGATGAGAGGTGGTGAACTAATGGGTACGAGTAGATTTGTGTCATGTGTTTGTGGACTGATTGATTTTTTGATATCATGTTTTCTATATATCTATATATATATATATATGTATGCGATGACGGACTATTGATTTTGGATAACATATTTATATATATATATATATATACATATTCAGTTAGATATATATATGTATATAGACTACTAGCTTTGAAAATGAATATGTATAAGTACATAAACATGGTTTTGCAAAAAGGGCATTTTTGGACTAAACTGACCATGCAGTGGCTTTCCATCACTAAAAGAGTTTTTACATGAGGTAACAGCTTTCCTATTGAGCTTTCATGCTCACCTCTTCTCTTTTTCGCCCCCCTTTCAGATGATCACTCGTTTGAGTCAGTTGTCTCGATGGCTAGGTAAGTCGCTTGGCTTAGGCTCGTGGTCCTATTCCTCCTTGGGTTGGTACTTTTCTTTGTCTCACTCTTTCTCTATGTCTAACTATTTAGCCAAGTTTATTGAGTCTACTAAGTGAATGTATGAGGATGTATTTACTACTATTTGAGGATTTGGTATATAAATGGGACTCTATAGTTCCCAAGGAGCATAATTTTAAGGGTTTAAGTACCTGGAATTTTAATCAATTCTGTAAATCAATTCTTAGACTTTCTGACTCAAGATTTACAAACTTCATTTTAATTACCATTTAAGTTTTTATTAAGCCAAGTTTTCGTACAAATTAACTATTTTTTCTTGAATTCTAATTGGTGTTTCTTTCTAGGTAAACAAAACTATAGATGAACCTCTTTTATATAGAATTTCTAACGATTTGGAGAATAAAATGAAAATCCAAGTACTTGGTTTTCCTCAAATTTTGTAAAATTCTTTATTTATATTAATTTACCCTCAAAATTACCAAAAATTTCAGCCTAGGATTTTAGGTTGTGACAGAATTGATATCAGAGCACGGCTTCAGATCCATCTGGGATCGAGCTTGTGTAAGTTTTTAGAGTTTAAAAATGTTTTGGAAATAGTTTTGATAAATACCTCATACATTACTTAGGGATTGGCTAGATAAGTTACTTTTGCTCTACTTCCTTCCAAGTCCTCTCTTAAACTTTTTTCAAAGCGAAAGTCTGGTCTCTTTAGGATGGTGACTTTCCAGGAGTGTTAGTCTCTGAAGTGTCGGGTTAACATGAGACTGTTAATTTCCGCTTTTAGCATAATCTTTCGTTTCGAATGGACGTTCGTTCTTGTACTCTTCAGTCCATTCAGGTTCTAGGCTATGTGAAACTCGTAGGTTCTAAAGGTAGTAATTCAGCATCCTATACCTTAGTTGTTGTGTTTGACAGTCTTATGGGTTATCTATATGTTGTCTCTCGGGATTTATGGTCGCTTTTGTTTGTAGCATTTGATTATGGTTATATTTTCTTGAGGATTTTAGCTTGTGATACACTGGTTTAGTGTTTGCACTTCACTGTTATGGCTTGACTTTATTGGTGTTTATTAGACTGAGATAGTATTTTCTTGGAATTTGACATCTTCGTGATCACTTGATTTGGATGTATCATGACTTGGCTCTACATTTGAGTGTTTGCATTGATGATACCTTTCTGCATAGCATGCTCATTGATTAAGTGGTTGGTTTGGTAATTTGAGAGATTGTTTAACTATAGTGACTGCATTTTTCTAGTTTCATCTGGTTCTGTTATTAGGATTCTTTGAATGAGACTTATTGACTTGTTGAGAGTTTGATGGGATTTAAAAAAACAAATACTAAGTCATTTGATTTTGGAACTTTTGAAAATTTCAAGTTGACAATTAACATCTTAAATGACATAAACCTTTGTATTTGACCAAAGTGACATGTTTGTTTTCAAAGGGATTATGAGCATTTTAAACTCAGGTATTAGTCGGGTAAAATTAATACACTTTTTCAAAAGAACTATTGTTTTTAAACTAATATGCTACTGTGAGACCAAGTCTTGTGAAACTATCAACTTATTCGTTTAATAGTGAGATTTTAATTTACATTAGGTGGTGTTGATTTGAAGGACCTCTAGACCAAAGTAGTTTATTTTCATGAATGTATATACGTAAATCAAAATTTTCAAGTACCTTCTCTAATTTTTGGACTTAGTAGATTACTAAGTATTTTTTAATCCCTACTTAATACTTGATTTGAGATCAAATGAATGTTTTCGTAAATTGACTCATAGGTTTACTTGAGATATAAAGGAATGAATGTAAGTTACTTAAGAAAAGTTTTGAATAAGGATATTTGCATGTTTAAATACTTGGTAATCTTTGGTGTGGATTAAAGATGATCTTGGGGGAAAAATCATTAGCTTCACAAGTGTGTTTGAAGATTTATGCTTCTGATTTTCTCTAGAATATATTGTCTACAGAATGGAAATTTATATGACTATTTGCGTTATGAAAACATTTGAATTGAGAATTTTGATTTAAATTCTATGCAGCTTGTCACATGTGCCTTAGGTGTTCGATGGTTCCAATTGCATATTTCTTCTAAGCTTGCTTTGATGTGGTTTACCTTATTAGTTAATGCATGGTCCTTTGGTATTTTTGGATTATTTAGTATAATGACTCATGTTAACTTATTTCCCACGGTGTGAACAAAATTACATTGGAGTTATGCGAGATTGGTTTTAGTTGGGTTTTGGGTATTGTATGATTGGTTTTGACCAGTCTCCCCAGTGTTGAGAAAACTTAGGAGGAGGATGAAATTTTTATTTGCAAAAATCAATGAAAGGCATTGAGTCATATGACTTGGCTTTATGTTTAACAAGCCTTGAGTGGTGCATTTGAATATGTGATATTCTTCCTGAAGATTTGATTCTAGTTTTCCAATGTATAGAGTTCATATATATGTTAATTAGTTTGTTATGCCTAGTATAAACCTTCATGAACTTTTAATGCTTTTTTAAAGGGTTAAGTAAGAATCGATGTTTGTTTTACCCACTTTGAGAAAATATTTTGGCAATGTTTCACACTTTAATATTTTCTAAAGTACCCAATTTTTCCTTTCGTATGTTAAAAAAAAAGTGTGAACTTTCAAACTTTTTGAGAAACTTATTTAATTAGTTTGGAGAATATTTTGGAATTCTGTAAAAATATTACATTGTGTTTTGTTGTGATATGGACTGAGGCCTAAATTCTTTACTAATTTAGTAAAGAAAATCGACCATGGTGATTTAAATATGGCCTCATTTATTATTTTATCAAGTATGTATGGTTTACATGATAAATGCCTTTTTTTTTGTTGGTTATATGGGACAAACTAGTGTCTTTTTCATGCATTCCATATTTGTTTTACTAAATGGTTACTGTGCATCACTCAATCTTAGGTTGATGCTTGTGTTTACTAGAGATTTTCATCATATATGCATGGAATGAACTTTTACAAAATGTTGATGTTGAATTGGATCTAATTCTCTTATTGGATTCAAATTAGATATAACATGGTTATTGTTATATGGCTATTGGTGACTAGACTGAGATCACTTATGGATTTTTATCTGAAGAGTCGTTGGACTCTACGTTTATATTATAAAGGGTACTCAAAGTTCAGGTGTGGTTTACCTCTTGCCAAGGAGAAACTATATTGTGAACTAGTGTAGTATTCCTAGGCCCCAACACTTTTTACATTCAATGTTTTCAAAAATGTTTTCAAAATTGTTTATAAAAAAAAATTGAAATGAGGTTCCATGGGAGACAGGCCGCACTCGAGGATGGTGCCAAGTAGCCTATCTTGTTAGAACCTTATTTCTGGGGCGTTAAGTATTAATTTCAATTGTTATATATGTAAAGTTTTAGGACATTGGATTGTGTCCATGGAGTTCTCTTTATATCAAGGACTTGTAGAGTCTTTGGGTTAGCATTCGTTTTTATTTTCTTTAATGAGGCTTTACACTGGATAAAAGGTTTAAAATGCTTTTGAAATTTCTCATGTTTGGATGCTTGTATTTGAGATTGAGATTTGCACTAATATTTTGCATTGGTAATTTTTAGTTTAGGTGCCCTAATCTTGTGTTTAACTAGAAGTAGTTTGTGTTTTTTGTTATTCCTCACTCTAATTGGAGAATAGAAAATGGTTGTGAGCCATTGATCTCTCTTTGTCACCTCCAATCTCTAAACTCGTTTATGTTATGTGGTGTAACACAAGGATCCTTATTATTTGTTTAAAACTCTATTCTATTGTGTTCTGTACTTGAAATGAGACTCTCGTTAGAGTCATTGACTTGGAGATTGTTAGGACCAGAAACTAGTTGCAGAAAAATGGGTATGTCCCAGGAGATTATTGATCTAGTATGATCAGAGGGACGATATTCTTGTATCTGATGTTTGGTTTGTTGTTCTAGTTTGGTGCCTTATAATCAGTGTTCAGAATCCTACGTTCTTGGTTTCTAGCCATGGTTATTACTATTATCTTTTGACTGCTCGCATACTTGAGGTTGTCATTGCCAACTATGGGTGTTGAGATTCTCATACCTATTATTGAGTCATCTTTTGATTATGTATCCCTTCATGCACGCCTTACACCATACCAGTGTGTGGTACGGTATGTTGGTGGTGCTTTGATGCCAAGTGAGGATTATCTGTTTCACACTTTCATTAACTCACATTCAGTTTCCTACTCGTTAATTCTATAGTCAAGTACTCCCCACACTCTCGGTGGCTATTTCTTAAAATATTGTTCTTGTTCTCGGTTTGTACTTGAATTTTGGGATGAAATTCCTATAAGGAGGGGAGAATGTAAAAACCCAATTTTTTTAGGGATAGAATGGTCATTTGACCAACTTTTTTTAAAAACAATCAGATTATATCATTCTCTCTCTCTCCCTCTCATCCCTCTCCCTCCCGATATCACACTTTCTCTCACCTCCCTTTCGTTCTCTCAGCTGAAAGAGGACCAAGGAGCGCCGCCACCACCTCCCCCATCGTCTAGCCAGGCCTGTCGCCAGCGAGCTCCTCCTGTGTCGCTAGGAAGCCGTGCCGGCCCCCTTTGGTCACCGCCGAGAGCCACGTCGCCAGAAAACGTCATTTTTGGCTGTTTGGAAGTTTTCATCACCGGCGACGATTCCGTCCGTTTCAAGCCGCATTCTTAGGCTCGTTTGGTTCGTATCGTCGCAAGGATTATCAAGGTATATACTTCACGATCCCATTTTGCCTTGATTTAAAGTTGACATTTTAGGGTACTTTGAGTTTTGAATTTTAGTTTTTGATTTGACCGTTAGATTTTGTTTTTGTTGTCATTTTTGGAATGTACTCGGAAAATGGAGAAGTTTGATATACATATATATTAGGTTGTTTGGTGATCGGCATAAAAATCGAGATCAGACAGTTGAGATTTTGCCTCGTTTTGTGTGCCACCTATCCGGGGTGTGCTTGGGCTTGAATCGGACAAGTCATATGTCTAACCTAACTATTTTGGGTGCTAGGAATTCAGTGAAGAGGTCTGCTTGTGGAATTGAAGCTCCGATGAGAAGTTGGTTTTTCATAAGAAGACAATCGAGGGTGTGAGATTAGTTCCCGATCCTCGGAGTGATCGTCCAACTGCACCTTGAGCATCCAATAGCGTAGTATCACTATTCTAGTGAGGTAGGAATTCAGTTACTTCTCTTTTACATCATTTGTGAATAAAACTTATTTTCTGCAACATATGAGAACAAACGTGATTTTATAACTTTTAAATATATGTGATGGAATTGAATGGTATGATTTATACGTTGGATTGCTCTGAGACTTTTCTGAGTGCAGGTTATTTTTGGGTATGTTAAAATAGAGTTGTTATACTACCCATTTTTCTACAAAATTTAATTAACAATTTTATTAAAAAAAACCAGAGCATCATTTGAACTTAAATTACAACATGGCTACTTTACACATCAGTTCAGAGTACACGTGTCATAGGATCACACATGAGTCCCAGGTTAGCATCATGAGGTTTTTATAGTGCAGCACTGCGGCCCCACCAACGGTGAGACTCCGTGAACCCACGCAGGGTATTTCTTCTGATTACCTCCCCGTTTGGTAAGCATAGGCAATGCGGTTGCCCCTCCAGGTTTGATAGGCAATACATGGGTGTCCCCTTCGATTATAGGCTAGGTGTTAGGCAGGTTGTATGGAACACGTAGTGCCAACACCCTAGTTTCCATTGATGAGAGGTAGTGAACTTATGGGTATGAGTAGATTTATGTCATATATTTGTGGACTGATTGATTTTTCGATATCATGTCTTCTATATATCTATATATGTATATATATATGTTTGTGATGACGGACTATGAATTTTTGATAATATTTTTTTATATATATATATTCATATTCAGTTATATATATATATGTATATGTATAAAGACTATCAGCTTTGGAAATAAATATGTATAAGTACATATACATGGTTTTGCAAAAAGGGTGTTTTTGGACTAAACTGACTATGCAGGGGCTTTCCATCACTAAAAGAGATTTTACATGAGGTAACAGCTTTCCTACTGAGCTTTTATGCTCACCCCTTCTCTTTTCCCCCTCCCCTTTTCAGGTGATCACTCATTCGAGTCAGATGTCTTGATGGCTAGGCAAGTCGCTTGACTTAGGCTCGTGGTCTTATTCCTCCTTGGGTTGGTACTTTTCTTTGTCTCACTCTTTTTCCATGTCTAACTATTTAGCTAAGTTCATTGAGTCTACTAAGTGAATGTATGAGGATGTATTTACTACTATTTGAGGATTTGGTGTATAAATGGCACCCTATAGTTCCCAAGGAGCATAATTTTAAAGGTTTAAGTACCTGAAATTTTAATTAATTCTGTAAATCAATTCTTGGACTTTTTGACTCAAGGTTTGCGAACTTCATTTTAATTAACATTAAAGTCTTTATTAAGCTAAGTTTTCGTACAAATTAACTTGTTTTTCTTGAATTCTAATTGGTGTTTCTTTCTGGGTAAACTAAACTACAGATAAACCTCTTTTATAAATAATTTCTAACGATTTGGAGATTAAAATGAAAATCCAAGTACTTGGTTTTCCCCGAATTTTGTAAAATTCTTTATTTATATTAATTTACCCTCAAAATTACCAAAAATTACAGCCTAGGATTTTAGGTTGTGACAGGAGTGGTATGCTAAGATACAGTAATCTAGTTGAGAAAGAAATAGAAATTCCAGTATCTAATATAATATGTGATTATTTATATCATTTTATATAAATTTTTAGCATCATTAATTGAAAATCAAATGAGGATTATGAAGAAGAAAAAAAGTGTCAATAAAGGCATCCTAAGGGAATTTATATAACTACTATGTTTTGGTAAATGACTAATGTCAACAAAATGGCCAGGATGTTGATTAATTTTATCTGGCCAACCAAATAATAATGCATATTATCTCAATTTTTTTAATAATAAATTATGTTATAAGGTTAGAGAGTGGCGTACCCCTATAACCTCAGAGAAGCTCGGCAACTCCGTGTTTCACACTAGATCCCTCATTATGGATCACCCAATAGAACCTACCACCATAGCAGAGGCCACTCAAACTCATGACCTTAGGCTCATGAAACATGGGTCTTAACTTGTAATAACTCGACTCTATTTTAAGACCGACATTTATGCATATTCATAACTTATTAAATTTTTTTTAGGTAATAAACTTGGACTATGAAAATTCATGAATTTCTTTCTTTATTTATATAATCTTCTCAAGATAGTTAATCAATTAATCCAAATGTCATACTAAGAAATTTTAACAAACTATTGAAGAAAATGTTATATTTTTTTTTTGAGGTTTAAATAATGCGTAACTAAAAAGGCTTCTGGGTGAGAAGGGGGTCATAAGCGGACCTCTTAAATCCCAAACTCTTCATAGATAGATTTAAGTCTTTTTGACAAAGTCCATTTAATCTTACATTTATTCAAATCAAAATATTAGATGCTAAAAAAATATTTATTTAAGAATGTTTAATTATGCTTCAAAATTGTATATGATATTCTATAAAGGGATATTTAATTAAAATTGGTCATATTGTATATAGCGAAAAAATTACTTAATCTTAGAGGTATAATTAATCTTAAAATTAACATTTTATATTTAAATATATTGTCTCGTTATTAACTTAAGGAAACATAAGATTTAATCTTACATATTTAAGGAAACTATCTTATTTAAAATGAAGAAAATATATGTGAAATTTATTGTGGAGGTATCCCAAAGCCCATGTCTTGCATCGGTTCCCACCTCGATTCTGGTCAACCCATCATTCAAAATAAAGATTACTTACCTTTGATACTTATAACATGGACATTTACACTATGTGAGCTTTGCTTAGTAAGTATAATTTGACTCACAAAACATTTCATACGAATAGCATTTTATGAGAGTTCAATTTTTACATTTTTGTGTTATCTCATAACTTATATTTTATGAAGTAATTTTTTATCACATATATTGTCTTAAAATCTTTTATCTTTCTTATCCTCCCTTGTGTACGTATTGAGTGCTCACTTATCGACTGGGAATCAGGGGAGCGACCCTATTGAAACACCAATGGTCATAAATTTAACATTTTTTTCCTTGGGAATCTTCTTTTAGTAGAGGTCGTTCTTATCTTCTCTTAAGAATCCTCACCTAGCGAAGGTTGGTATGACACCTTTATATTCTTATGTTTTTCTTAGTCTTCTCTTGAACATAAATGGTTGTACTATATTTTAAACCCAAACTTTATATTTCATGTTCTTGATTCTTCCTTTAACTGAAGCATATCTATCAAGTTATAAACAATATTGCAAAATAAATTTGTCTCATCTTAATATCATAGGAGGTACGTATATTCATAGGCACATATACAAGCTAAACAAACATCTCTTATATAGGAAAAGTATCACATTTAATCATCTCAAATATTTCTTTTTTCAAAACAGAACATATTTTTAAAACTCTCTATGTCGTCGGTGAGATTGTACTTACCTTAAATCCATAGAAAATGTTTTTCATACTTGTAGTGAAATACCACACACTTAATCTTATTACAACCACGTGCCTCTTCTTTATCCTTTTTATTTATTATTCATGCATCAATATTTATTTTATATGTCAATATATGCTATCATTGGTCATGTGAAGCCTATTTTACGTATTTGAAAACATCCATAATATAAATCCTAAAATAATATTTCACATTAAAATTGTAGAATTTTGGTACGTAATGCATACTTAAAGAATTCCATTTTATCGTACATAATTCTATTCATAATGAAAATTTACATGAATCCATTTGAAATAAAAATAAATCTAAGAATTAAGGTTTAGAATTTAGAAATAATACCTATCATCATTTTTTTCCCAATTTAAAATTTATAATAAAATTGTTAAAACTACAACTAAACAAAAATCATTGGATTTTTTGGAAATGTTATATAAATCAAACAAACTCAAAATCTTAAACGCATATCATTAATATAGTATAACTTAAATACGATATTTGGAAATTCCAAAATAGAACATTTCATAGCACTTTAATCATTTGTAACTATACCTTAGAATTTATTTTAGCATTTTAAACTATTGAAATATTGTGTATTCCAAAAATTATAATTAATTTTATAGACATAAAAAAATTATAAAAACTTCCAAAAATGATCTTAACATATATATGAACTTGTATTTAACATTTCAACCTAAAATAAAAATGTTTGCCCATTGAAATCATAGAACTAATTATATAAAATCTGTTTTACAGTTTTTCTTAGCAAAAGACTAACTTGTGTTAAATGATTTCTATAAAATTATGAGAATACGATATAAAAGTGAAACTTTCCAAAAATTAAGTACACATATAGAAATAATTCAAGAAACAATTTCAGATCTTAGTAAGGTTTCTTACTCTATTTATTATAGATTGATTTTGAACATAAGTACAATAAAACATACAAATCTTGAAAGACTAAAAGTTATAAGAATTTTTTTTTTCTCGAAACTTGAAGAACTCTAAAAGGAATCTCTTGAAATTATAATACATGAATAGAAACTTTGGGAGAAAGATAGAAGAAAACAATTGAAGGAACTTAATTGTGTTTACAAAACAACATCCTATTTATAGGTTAATTATGTAAATAAAATATAATTAAGATTTAATTTTAAAAATATTAATAACATTCACCATTTACCTAACTTTCTTTTTTAATTTGTTATCTTTTCATCTTATAATTAAATTAATTTTTTTAACCTAACTATGCATCATCTACTTAAAAAATAATGCATTATCTTATCATATGTACATTTAATATTCATAAAATTTATATAATTGATATCCCATTCAAATAATTAATATATCATTATATGACTTACCTTAATTTTTGTTTTGTTTTCTAATATAATTAATAAATTTATTTTGTATTAATGGTGATAATGTATAGATAAAATATGGTAATAGTATTTTATAATATTTTCCATTCTTATAAGTGAATTGATGAATGTATATGCATATTATTAAAATATTTTAGTGGTTACACCATTAATTCCTCTTTTATTATTTATATATATATATATTTACTTGTGACTATCTAACTTAGTATTTGGGCTTGAAATACTAATTTCAACTTGGGCTTTTCTATTACCTGTTGGACCAAGATAAATGATATTGGGCTAAACGATTAAAACCCAATAATAATTACAAATAAAAATACAAACAATTTCAAATTTGAACTTTGCTATTATCTATTGGGCTAAGATAAATGATTATTAAACTCAAATAATATAGGACCCAATAGTAAATATAATTAATTAAGCCCACTTCTTATTAATAACATTAGCCATATATGTTGTAGAAGAATTTATATTTGAAATTAGGCACATAGTTCTGTGGTGCCAAAGATTCTTACATGCATACTAAGCCAATAATGAACATATTCTAATTGTATATTAGGCATCTAGAAGTCATTAATACAACTTTTATAGTAACATACTCATTCATTATGTTATGTACATTTACATATATGTTATTACACTAATGACTGTCGAAGTGTCCCAATGCAGTGTAAAGGTTCAATACCCTTAGAGAGAGAGCTCGGTGTGCTGAAACAACAAAGAATATAATTATGAAAACAATACTATATACACATACATTAAGATCGTAATTGTTGATAACTTGGTCAAATAGTAGTTTTTCGATAAAATGTAATTTTCACACATTTTGGAGCCGAATTCACTGTGTGTTTAACATGTCAAATAGGCTTGATTCAATGTCTAGGACTCATTTATAGCATTTTATTTGTCGGCTCCAGGTAAACACGGGGTGGCATTCAGAACACTAATTCGTATTTAGTTGCACTAAGCTAATTTAGATTTGGCTTAATCGCGAATGTCATTTTTATACATTGTAATAATTGAGTGCTAATACTATGTTTGCATTGCTAATTGGAGTGTAATTGACTTATCTTTATGTTTAATGATTGGTTATGGGGCTAGGTTCCACCAAATTACAATAAGGTTGGTCATATGGGATCATTTTGTTTTCTAAATGATACCAAGAGGAAGACCTCTGGTAGTTACTATTAAAAATAAATAAAAGCAAGGTACAAAAAAGTTACCAAGGGAAAAAATCCAAAGCACAAAAGAAAACCAACTAAAGAAACAGAGAAGCCCTAGGAGAAGCCATTTAATTTTTTTAAAACAAAATTATTGTCTTAACCTCCCTACAATGCCTCAGTACAAACCTTTCTGCGTAAAATCCAAAGGGACAAACCATAGAAAGGGAAAAGGGCACATTGAATTTCTAAGCTAGGATTCATCAAGTTTGGCTACACTTGGGTGTATAGGAGTGACCAGCAATATGGTGACTATGCTAAGGATGTTTTAGAGCTGGACACATAGAAAGTAATGTGCAAAATATACAAAATACCCCTTAGAATTTAAGTTATGCCATTTCTTAGTCATTAAGTATCACTTTTAGATCAAATCTGGTCATTTTTTTTCTCCGTTCTCTCTAGCCATGACCTGAAACTCTCCAATACTTTTTTTGACTTCTCTCAACTTCCCTCAAATATATCCAAGAGTTTACAAGTGGTAAAACTCAAATTGGAGCCCTAGAAAGCATGATAGACCAAAACTAATCAAGGTAATTCTACTAGTTCTTCTTCCTATGTCTTTTTCTTTAATCTCGATTCTCCACTTGCTACCACTTAAATAATAATTCCTTCAGGTCCTCTTCAGTCCTAAAATCTAATTATAATCATTGAGAATTAGTTTGGTAGAGGTAAAAGATAAGAGCTCCAACAAAAGCTCAAACTAGTCAAGGTAAGGTATAAGTGGGAGTTTGAATTTGTAGTGAAATTCTTTTGTTTCAGCTCTTAAAAAAAAGCTATTATTTGATGAATAATGGTCATAGGAACCCTTATACATCGCTGAAAATAAAAAATTTAGGTGGAGGATCAAAGTTAAACCTAAGGCCCCAAAGTTTGCTATTTAAGGATTTAAGTGTTTTCATGTGTGGTAGATTAAGTTTTCCATATTTGTAATCTGATTTCTTAACTTATAGTATATATTTTATTGATCCTATTATTTATTACACTCATTTGATGGCTATTTGTGATGGCACACAAGTGTAAAAGTCATTTAGACATTGTATAAATTGAAAGGAATTCAAGTCCACTTAGGTTGTTCTAAGTGATCCTCTTCGATGTGTATATGTGGGAATTGGATTGTTAATTATTATTGCAGGTTTAAAACCGTGATTTTAATAATGTGAGAATGTCCTAAAAATAGGGAAGGTGCTGTCCAAATGTTTTTAAAATAAAATAGCCCCATTTTGGAGCAAATGGACTAGTTTTTACAAAATTATGTGCATTTGGATCATTTTGTGCTAATGAACTAGCATTCATATTTTAATACTTTTGAATAGTTTTTCAATGTTACTTGTTGACTGTCAAGTACATTAAGAGATTTATATGCTTCCGAGTTATTTTAAAATCAAGTTTCCTAATTTAGTGAAAGTTGTTATTTCGGTCTTATTTAAGTATCTTAATGCATTCCTTTTGTAAAATGTGCATCTTGAATAATAGTAATTTATGACAGGTGATTAGCATACCAATCTCTAGAGGATATTGACTCTTTCTACTATCAATTCCTATTCAGGACACGAGGTAAATAAAGATTTACAACTACGTCACCAGAACTATATGGAAAATGTTATCATGTGAAACTTACTTATTCCGAAAAGTTATGAAATGGTATATGCATGGCACATCTTTCGTACAATTTAAGAATTTTATTATAAGAGTATTTGAAAGCGAGTACCATTGTACCAATTTTAGAAGATAAGTTTTGATTGCAATCACTAGTTTGTCGGAGCCAGGTAGGTAAGTCTGTTGATGCAGACAATCCCATTGAAGCGGGACTTGCAGTTCTTATGATATTTCTCGTTGAAGCGGGATAATATTAGCGTGGTGTGGGGTGCCCCTTTAATGAGGGAATGAGTTTTCAAAAACCTCACACGATGGTCGCACCTTATTTTTACTCTTGGCTAGAGTTTCTACCCAATGTTATCATGGCCAATCGACTTACAAGACAAGCAATATGCTAAGGGGCCCAACTATGAATAATTTTTAAGAAAAAGGCATGGATTCAAATGTTTGAGAAAGAAAAGGGTACAATGGGAACTTTATGAGATTTTAAAGTATATATAAGCATGCATAGCTTTTACTTATTGAGCTTTAGCTCATTTTAGTCTTGTGAAGCAGATGAAGAGACACATTTTTGTGCTGAGTAGTTAGTTGCCGAGCTTGCATTTTATCGCCATGGTCATATAGATGTAGACACGCTTGACTTGTAAGTGACTTTTTTGTTTTAAGATATTTTGGTGTAATGTAAATACTACTGCTGATGGCAAAATAAACCGTTGAAAACCTCTTTTGATTGTACATTTTGTAAAGACATTTTTAACAAGAAATGCCATACAGTTGCTTTTGTTTAAAGGTTTTAGAAAGTTCAAAATTGCCCACCTTTTTTTCAAAACGAAAGATATGGTAGAACGAAGAATAATACTTCATAGTTTGACTGTATATGACAATATGGTTAAACTAAGAGGTCTGATAGGATTGGTATCAGAGCAGAGGTTTAATCATTTCTGAAGACCGCCTACATATGTATGATCATGTGACAAAAGCTCAGTCAACCAGTAAGTTTTGATTTCTTGGGTTTGCATTAAATTATTTTTCATATGTTATCTTTTATTATTGGCTATTATCTTAGATGTAAGTGAGAGGGAAACTATAAAGGGAATCATCCTAAGGGCTAAGGGTCAAACTAGTAAGCGAAAGGATGATAAGACAAGTAATACTGAAAATAAGATCAACAAGGATGTTGTTATAGGAAGGTTGACAGAGTTGGTTGAGAAACAAGCAAGACAGTTGGAAAGGCTTATAGAAAGGGAGGAAAGGCGTGGACATCAAACACTATCACAGGCCATAGTTAGACAAGAAAATTATGAACCCGCTTGTGAGAGGTTTAGAAAGAATAAGCCTCCAGCTTTCAAGGGTGAAACTGATCCACTGCTGGAAAAAGAGTGGGTTAGGAGTATTGAGGGTATCTTTGATTCTATTAGAATCTTTGATGAGAGAAAGGTTTCATATGCCACTTTTATGTTCCAGATGGATGCTAGATACTGGTGGGATTCTACGAAGTCTATCACTAATATTAACAGACTTACTTGGGAGCAATTTAAGAAAATATTCTACAAAAAATATTTCAGCAATGCACATAGAATAATGAAAGTTACTGAGTTTGTTAATCTGAAACAGGGAAGTATATCTGTTAGTGACTACATAAAGAAATTTGAAGAGTTATCCCGATTTGCTCCATATATGGTGAGTATCAATGAGCTAAAGTAAACCAATTCCTCCAAGACCTCAAGGTAGAAAATTATAAGGATGTTAAAAAATCTGCTTATAAAGATATGCCATATGTTGAGGTTGCAGACAAAGCTCTTGAAGTAGAAGAGGCCGAGCTAAGGGTTATAAGAGCTCAGGAAATTAGCAAGAATATAAATATAGCAAGGAGAAATACAACCTTTGGAGGAGGATCTCAACCAGGGGCTAGTGGAAATTAAAAAAAGTGGCAACAGAATCAAAGAGAAAGACAAAAGCCTTAGAAACACCAAGCAACAGGCCAACAGACACAATCAAGTACTACTCAGAGTATTGTTTGTCCTAAATATGAGATGACTCATCGTAGAGAGTGTTTAATGGGTCCTGGTACTTGTTTCTTATGTGGAAAGTCAGGTCACTTTGCAAAGAATTGTCCAAAAACTTCAGAGGAGCAGAAGAAAGTCCCAGCTCGTGACTACACGATGACCAAAAAGGATGCTGAGGCAAACCTATCTGTTGTAGCAAGTGAGATTCTTATCTTTGGTATTCCTATTCATGCATTAATAGATTTAGGAGCTACACATTCATTTGCATCACCCGCATTTGTGAAAAAATTAGGTAAAATACCAGAGTACTTGAATTTTAAATATTGTGTAACTATTCCATCAGGAGAAGTTTTATATTCTGATCAAGTTCTCAAGATATATCCAATCCAAATAGCTGCTAAAGACTTGTGTGTAGATTTGATAGTATTGGATATACAAGATTTTGAAGTTGTCTTAGGTATAGATTGGTTATCAAAATACCATGCTACTATTGATTGCTATTTGAAGAGGGTAGTGTTTCAGCCACCAAGTACAGAGAAGTTCACTCAATGATTCCAATAATCTCCTCAATAAAAGCAAAAAAGTTACTAGAAAGGGGATGCATGGGGTACTTGGCCAATATAATGGATACTAGAGAAAATTTAGAAGTGAAGCCTGAAGATGTGCCAGTAGTTAGTGAATTTCTAGATGTATTTCCTGAAGATTTGTCTTGGTTACCACTTGATAGAGAGATAGAATTCGTTATTAACTTATTGCTCGGTACGGCTCCTATTTCAAAAGCACCTTATAGAATGGCTCCAGCAGAGTTAAAGGAACTAAAAGTATAGTTACAAGAGTTATTAGACAAAGGTTTTATTCGCCCAAGCTTTTCACCATAGGGTGCTCCGGTTTTGTTTGTAAAGATGAAAGATAGGACTATGAGGCTTTGCATTGATTATTGGGAACTGAATAAGGTCACAATCAAAAACAAGTATCCGCTTCCCAGAATTGATGATTTGTTTGATCAACTGCAAGGAACTTATGTGTTTTCAAAGATTGACTTAAGATCAGGATACCACCAGTTGAAAATTAAGGAGGAAGATATTTCGAAAACAACTTTCAGGACAAGATATAGACACTATGAGTTTTTATGAAAGCCCTTTGGATTAACTAATGCCCCAACTGCTTTCATGGACATGATGAATCGAGTGTTTAAGGATTTCCTAGATAAATTCGTTATAGTTTTCATCGATGATATTCTGATTTACTCACACTCAAGAGAAGAGCATATGGAACATTTAAGGCCCATATTGAGAATCCTTAGGGAAAAGCAGTTGTATGCTAAGTTTAAGTAGTGTGAATTCTGGTTAAAGAAAGTTATCTTTCTTGGTCATGTGATTTCTGAAAATGGTATTTCCGTGGATCCAACAAAAGTTGAAGCTGTGAATGTGAATTCTGGTTAAAGAAAGTTATCTTTCTTGGTCATGTGATTTCTGAAAATGGTATTTCCGTGGATCCAACAAAAGTTGAAGCTGTGAATAATTGGCTGAGACCTACAAATATTTATGAGATTCATAACTTCTTAGGGTTAGATGGTTATTATAGATGCTTTGTTGAAGGTTTCTTAAAGATGGCTTCTCCATTGGCTTATTTAACAAAGAAGAATGTGAAGTTTCACTGGAATGAAAATTGTGAAAGGAGTTTTGAGGAATTGAAGCATCGTTTGGTAAAAACTCCTATACTTTCAATACCGTTGGGATCAGGAGGATTTGTTGTTTATAGTGATGCCTCGAAGAATGGTTTAGGATATGTTCTAATGTAAAATGGCAAAGTCATTGCTTATGCCTCTAGGCAATTGAAGGAATATGAAAAGAAGTATCCTACTTATGATTTAGAGCTAGTAGTAGTTGGTTTTTGCGGTAAAAATTTGGAGACACTATCTTTATGGGGAGAAATGTGAGATATACACAGATAATAAGAGTCTCAATGTGGTGGCCAAGATTCTCACATGCATATTAAGCCAATAATAAATATGTTCTAATTGCATATTAGGCATCTAGAAGTTATTAATACTAGTTTTGTAGCAACATACTCATTCATTATGTTATGTGCATTTACATACATGTTATTACACTAATGACTGTTGAAGTGTCCCAATGC
>JXTB01000293.1:174193-210278 GCA_002914805.1 Parasponia andersonii
GAGATTATGAGACTACATGGTGTTCCAAAAGTTATCATTTCTGACCGAGATTCTAGATTTACTTCAAAATTTTGGAGGAGTGTTCAAGAGGCAATAGGTATAAAATTGGCATTTAGTATAGCTTTTCATCCTCATACTGATAGGCAATAAGAGAGAACCATACAGACCCTTGAAGACATGCTCAGAGCCTGTGTCTTAGATTTCCATGGATCTTGGAGTAAATACTTGCCACTTATAGAATTCACTTACAATAACAGTTACCAAGCTTCCATTGAAATGCCCATTATGAAGCATTGTACAGAAGAAAGTGCAGATCTCCTATTCATTAGAATGAGATGGGGGAGAGAAAATTTCTTGGTCCAGAACTAATAAGAGAGACAAATGAGGCAGCAGAAAAGATTCAAAAAATGATACTAGCTGCTCAAAGTAGACAAAAATGTTATTCTGATCTTTAAAGAAGAAAACTAGAAGTTGACGCTGGAGAAAGTATTTCTGAAGGTTGCCCCCATAAAAGGAATAATGAGGTTTGGGAAGAAAGGAAAACTAAGTCCCAGATATGTAGGTCCTTTAGAAATATCCGACAAAGTTAGAGACATTGCATATAGATTCGCTTTGCCTCCTTCATTTTCAAATGTACACAATGTATTTCATGTCTCTATGTTAAGAAGGTACATTTCAAATCCTTCACATACTCTGAATTATGAGCAACTGGAGCTAAGTCAAGACGTGAGTTACGAGAAACATCCAGTAAAGATTTTGGATACAAAAGAAAAGGAACTTAGAAACAAGAAAATCCCTTTGGTCAAAATACTATGGAAGAACCATGAAGTGGAAGAGGCCACATGGGAAAAAGAAGAAGAGATGAAAATTAAGTATCCACACTTATTTGGTTAAGCAAATTTCAAGGACGAAATTTTATAAAGAGGGGAGAATTGTGGTGCCTAAGATTTTCACATGCATACTAAGCCAATAATAGACATGTTCTAATTGCATATTAGGTATCTAGAAATCATTAATACAATTTTCATAGTAACATGCTCATTCATTATGTTATGTGCATTTATATATATGTTATTACAATAATGATTGTCGAAGTATCTCAATACAGTATAAAGGTTCAATACCCTCAGAGAGAGAGCTCGTTGTGCTAAAAGAACAAAGAATAGAACTATGAAAGCAATACTATGTGCACATGCATTAAGATTGTACTTGTTGATAACTTGGTTAAATAATAGTTTTTCGGTAAAATGTAATTTTCATGCATTTCGGAGCCGAATTCACTGTGCGTTTAACATGTCAAATAAGCTTGATTCAATGTCTAGGACTCATTTATAGCATTTTATTTGTTGGATCTAGGTAAGCACGAGGTGGCATTCAGAACACTAATTCGTATTTAGTTGCACTAAGCTAGCTCAGAGTAGGCTTATTCGCGTAATGTCGTTTTTGTGCATTATAATAATTGAGTGCTAATACTATGTTTGCATTGTTTATTGGAGTGTAATTGACTTATTTTATGTTTAATGATTGGTTATTGGGCTAAATTCCACCAAATTATAATAAGGTTGGTCATATGGGATCATAAGTCAAAGTATGACTAGTTTTAATTTTCTAAGCTAGGATTCACAAACTTTGGCTACACTTAGGTGTATAGGAGTGACCAACAATGTGGTGACTATGCTGAGGATGTTTTAGAGTTGGACACATGGAAAGTAATGTGCAAAATACCCAAAATACCCCTTAGAATTTAAGCTATGCCATTTCTTAGTCATTAAGTATGACTTTTAGAGCAAATCTAGTCATTTTCTTCTCTTTTGTCTCCAGCCACGACCTGAAACTATCCAATACTTTTTTTACTTCTCTTAACTTTCCTCAAACATTTCCAAGAGTTTCTAAGTGGTAGAACTCAAATTGGAGTCCTAGAAATCATGACAGACCAAAACTAGTCAAGGTAATTCTGCTAGTTCTTCTTCCTATGTCTTTTTCTTTAATTTCAATTCTCCATTTGATACCACTTAAATAATGGTTCCTTCAGGTCCTATTGAGTCCTAAAATCTAATTCTAATCCTTGAGAATCAATTTGGTAGAGGTAGAAGGCAAGACCTCCAACAAAATCTCAAACTAGTCAAGGTAAGGTATAAGTGAGAATTTGAATTTGTAGTGAACTTATTTTGTTCCAGATCTTAAACCAAAGCTATTATTTGATGAATAATGATCATAGGAATCCTTATATATCATTGAAAATAAAAAATTTAGGTGGAGGATTAAAGTTAAACCTAAGGCCCCAAAGTTTGCTATTTATGGATTTAAGTGTTTTCATGTGTGGTAGATTAAGTTTTTCATATTTGTAATCTGATTTCTTAAACTTATAGTGTATATTTTATTGATTCTATTATTTATTATACTCATTTGATGGCTGGTTATGGTGGCACATAAGTGTAAAAGTCGTTTAAACTTTGTGTAAATTGAAAGGAATTCAAGTCCACTTAGGTTGTTCTAAGTGATCCTCTTTGATGTGTATGTGTGGGAATTGGATTGTTAATTATTATTGCAGATTTAAAACCATAATTTTAATCATGTGGGATTGTCTTAAAAGGAGGGGAGATTTTGTCCAAATGTTTTTAAAATGAAATGGCACGATTTAGGAGCAAATAGATCAGTTTTTACAAAATTATGTGCCATTTTGGATCATTTTGTACTAATGAACTAGCAATTATATTTTAATACTTTTGAATAGTTTTTCAATGCTAGTTATTAACTTCCAAGTACCTTAAAGGATTTATATGCTTCCTAGTCATTTTAAGATCAAGTTTCCTAATTTAGTAAAAGTTGTGATTTCGGACATATTCAAGTATCTTAATGTATTCTTTTTGTAAAGTGTGCATCTTGAATAATAGTAATTTATGACAGGTGATTAGCACACCAATCTCTAGAGGATATTGACTCTTTCTACTATCAATTCCTATTCAAGACACGAGGTAAGTAAAGACTTACAACTGCATCACAAGAACTATATGGAAGATGTTATTATATGAAACTTACTTATACCAGAAAGTTATAAAATGGTATGTGCATGGCACGCCTTGCATGCAAATGGAGAATTTTATTATAAGATTATTTGAAAGCGAGTGCCATTGTATCAATTTTATAAGATAAGTTTTGATTGCAATTGCTAGTCTGTCAGAGCTAGGTAGGTAAGTTTGTTGATTCAGACAATCCGGCTGAAGCGGGACTTGCAGATCTTATGATATGTCTCGTTGAAGCTGGATAATATTAGTGCAGTGTGGGATGCCCCTTTGATGAGGGATGGAGTTTTCAAAAACCTCAGATGACAGTCGTACCTTATTTTTCCTCTTGGCTAGAGTTTCTGCCCAATGTTATCATGGCCTATCGACTTACGAGATAATCAATATGCTGAGGGACCTAACTATGAATAATTTTAAGGAAAATACATAGACTCAAATAATAAAGAAAGAAAAGGGCACAATGGAAACTTTATAAGATTTTAAAGCATACATAAGCATGCATAGTTTTTACTACTGAGCTTTAGCTTATTTTAGTCCTGTGTTACAGATGAGGAGGCACATTTTTATGCTGAGTAGTTGGTTGTCTGGCTTGCATTTTGTCGCCATGATCATACAGATATAGACGAGCTTGACCTGTGGGTGACATTTTTGTTTTGAGATATTTTGGTGTAATATAAGTACTACTGCTGATGGCAAAATAGACTGGTAAAATCCTCTTTTGATTGTACATTTTTAAAAACACTTTTGACAAGAAATGCCATACAGTTGCTTTTGTTTAAAGGTTTTAGAAAGTTCAAAATTGTCCACCTTTTTATCAAAATGAAAGATATGGTAGAACAAAGAATAATACTTCATAGTTGGACTGTATATGACAATATAGTTAAACTAGGGGGTGTGATAAGTTTAACTTGGCTTTCTTATATGTATCTCACTCTAACATATTCAGCAAATTCATTAGTGTATGACTACTCAATTTCTACGATCAAATAAATTAGATATACGTAATTAAATTTTAATCAAGAAAATGAATCATGATAAATTCATTCTTCAAGAGAATACACTAATATTAAAAGATCATGATAATTAATAATTATTAAACTAATTTTAAAAGTTAAGGGTTTTCTAGGAGTTTACAGTCTCTCCTACTTATGAAATTTTTGTCCTCGAAAATTGGAATAGGTGTGGATACTTTTTCTTCATCTATTATTCTCGTTCCCATGTAGCTTCTTTGATTTTGTGACTATGCCACAATACCTTAACCGTGGGTATTATCTTGTTCCATAGAGTTTTCTCTTCATGCACGAATATTTTGATTGGTTTTTCTTCGTAGGTTACGTCTTCATGAGTCTCTATAGGTTCATGATTTAGCACATGTGATGGGTTGGGAACATACTTTTTCAACATTGGTACATGAAAGACATTACATATATTAGCCAACTCTGGTGATAAAGCTAGTCTATATGCTACTTTTCCTACTCGTTCGAGGATCTTGAACGGTCTAATATATCTCGGACTCAATTGTCCTTTCTTCTTAAACCTCATCACACTTTTCATTGGTGCAATCTTAAGAAAAACTATGTCTCCTACTTGAAATTCCAATGGCATTTTCCGTTTCTCAGCATAGCTTTTCTATCGACATTAGGTAGTTTCTATCCTTTTCTTGATTTTCTATATTGCTTCAGTGGTCTCCCTTATGAAGTCGGTGGTTTCTAAATACTTCTCCTTAGGTTCATACCAATGGATTAGGGATATACATCTCCTTCTATAAAGCTCTTTATAAGGTGCTGCTTTAATAGAAGCCTAATAGCTATTATCATAAGAGAATTCTATTAATGGAGGCATCTTATTCCAAGCTCCTTTAAAGTCTATCACACATGCATTGAGTATATCCTCTAGAGTTTGGTTGGTTCGTTCTGACTACCCATCTGTTTGTGGATGAAAAGCTGTGAGAAAAAGTAGCTTTGTTCTTAAAGCTTGTGGAACTTTCCTCCAGAAAGTAGAATTAAATTGATTATCATGGTTAGAAATGAACAGTCGTGGTATTCCATGTAGTTTAACTATCTCAGTTACATATAATTCAGCTAACCCTTCTAATGAATAAGTGATTTTCATCAATAGAAAATGTACTGATCTAGTTAATCAATCAATAATTACCCATATTACGTCATATCCTTCACGTGTTTTGGGTAATCCAATTACAAAATCCATGGTAATGTTCTCCTATTTCCACTGAGAAATTTGAATTAGTTGTAACTCTTTAGTAGGTCTCTTATGTTTAGCCTTGACTTTGACAAGTCAAAAACCTCTGCATATACTTCGCCACATTATTTGTCATTCCGTTCCACCAAAAGTATTCTTTGAGATCATTATACATCTTAGTTGTAATAGGGTGAACAGAATAAGGGGTTTCATATACTTTAGAAAGGATTTGATTCTTGATTTCTACATTGTTTGGTATGCATAATCTACTATTTAACTTTAGGATTCCATCAAAAGAGATGTTGAACTCTGACTGTCCACTCTTCGTAATATATTCTCTAATTTGCTCTAAGGTTAGATCGAGCTCTTGAGCTTCCCTTATATTCTCAAGAATATTTGGTTTGAGTGCTAAAGTTGACAATTTTCCTACTTTTAACTCTAAATCGACATGGTTAATATCTTCTTGTAAGGGCTCAGTCAAGGGTTTTATGGACATCAAGGTTGTATTTGTTTTCCTACTTAGTGCGTCTGCGACCTTATTTGCCTTATCTGTGTGGTATAGGATTTCACAATCGTAATCCTTAATCAACTCCAGCCATCTATACTGCCTCATGCTCAACTCTTTCTGAGTGAATATGTATTTGACGCTTTTATGATCGGTGTAAATTCGACATTAAGTCACATAAAAATAGTGTCGCCAAAGTTTGAGAGTGAATACAACAACAACTAGTTCTAGATCATGGGTTGGGTAATTCTTCTCTTGCTCCTTGAGTTGCTAAGAACCATAAACCACAACTTTCCTATTTTGCATCAATACTGCTCCTATTCCCAACTTCGATGTGTCACTAAAGATGTCAAATTCTCCTTTATCTTACGAGATGATAAGGATAGGTGTACTAGTAAGCCTATTCTTCTATTCTAGAAAACTTTCTTTGCACTTCTAACTTCTTTTTTTTTACTCCTTAACACGTACTTATAATACAATACTATACTAAAAGGAAAGTTCTAATTACTTAAGTTGATTGAATTGTTACAGAGTGATGCGAGATAGGATGGCAAGATGCTCGCTTTGATACCAATTGTAACAACCCGACTCTTTTTTAAGACTGACATTAATGTATGTGCATAACTTATTAAATTTTTTTTAGGTCATAAACTTGGACTATGAAAATTCATGAATTTTTTTCTTTATTTATATAATCTTCTCAAGACAGTTAACCAATTAATCCAAGTGTCATACTAAGAAATTTTGACAAACCATTGAAGATAACATTATCTTTTTTTTGAGGTTTAAATAATGCGCAGGTAAAAAGGTTTCAAGGTGAGGAGAGGGTTCACAACCGGACATCTTAAATCCCAAGCTCTCCTTAGACGGGTTTAAGTCTTTTTAACAAAGCCCATTTAGTCTTATATTTATTCAAATCAAAATATTAGATGCTAAAAAAATATTTATTTAAGAATGTTTAATCATGCTTCAAAATAGTATATGAAATTGTATAAAAGAATATTTAAATAAAATTGATCATATCGTATATAGCAAAAAAATTACTTAATCTTTGAGGCATAATTAATCTTTAAATTAACATTCAATATTAAATATATTGTCTCGTTATTAACTTAAGGAAATATAAGATTTAATCTTACATATTTAAGTAAACTATCTTGCTTAAAGTGAAGGAAATATATATAGAATTTATTGGGAGATATCTAAACCCATGCCTCGCATCTATCCCCGCCTCAATTATGGTCAACTCATCATTCAAAACAAAGGTTGCTTACCTTAAATACCTATAACATAGATATTTACACTATATGAGCTTTCACTTAGCAAGTAGAATTCGACTCATAAAAGTTTCATACAAATAACAAAATATGAAAGTTTAATTCTCGCTTTTTTTGTTATCTTTTTCTTTTATTTTATGAAATAATCTTTTATCACATATGTTATCTCAAAATTTTTTATCTTTCTTATGGAACCTTGTGTATGTACCGAGTGCGCACTTACCGACAGGGAATCAGAGGAGCGACCCTACTGAATTACCAATGTTCATAAACTTAACATTCTTCTCGTGAATCCCCACCTAGTGGGGGTTGTTCTTATTTTCTCTTAGGATTCCTCACCTAGCAGAGGTTGGTACTACATCTTTATATTCTTATCTTTTTCTTAGTTTCCTCTTTAACATAAATGGTTGTACTATATTTTAAACCCAAACTTTATATTTCATGTTCTTGATACTTCCTTTAACTGAAGCATATCTATCAAGTTATGAACAATATTGTAAAGGAAATTTGTCTCATCTTAATATCACAGAAGGCATATATATTCATAGGCACATATACAAGCTAAACAAACATCTTTTATATAGGCAAAATATTACAATTACTCATCTCAATTTTTTTTTTGAAAATAGAACATACTTTTAAAACTATCCATGTTGTTGGTGAGATTATATTTATCTTAAGTCCTTAAAAAATGTTCTTTGTACTTGCAGTGAAATATCACACACTTAACCTTGTTGCAACTATGTGCTTCTTCTTTATCCTTTTTACTTATTATTTATGCATCAAGATTCATTTTATATGTCAACATATGCTATCATTAGTCATGTTATATTTTATAACCTAAAGTTAATGGTTACAACAAAATAGTGCTATGCCATAATTTGAATGGCTTGGATTTAAGTATATAAAGAATTAAGTAGTCAAATCAATCTAAGGGTGGAAAATAAGTTGTAGAAAAAGACGAAAAGTAGTAAAGTTTTATCTTAGAAAGGTAATAACTTTAAATTAGTGGAATAAAAAATGACAAGGATAAAGTTAGTGGGTAATTCTAAAAGGTAGGAAAAAAAATGATAATAGAAATATTCATTGGAAATTAGTGGTCATAATTCAAAGTGGAAGATATAGACAAAACTAATTAGTAGCTTTTGTCTCCAAAATAATTCAAAAGATATGAAAAAGATTAATATAGTGGAGACTTTCTTTAGGAGCTAGTGGTATTAGATTCCAAATAATTGAAAAAGAAGAAATATTAGAGATAAAAATAGTGGATGAGTGAAAAATAAAGTAAAAGATAAGGTAATAGAGTAGGAAAAGAAGATATATTAACAAATTAATAATAATAGTACTTGGATTATTTGATGGAATGTGAAAGTGTGTATTATGGGATACCTCCTATAGATGGCCTATAAATAGATCTTTCATTCGGCAATTCAAATCCTTTTGAATTACTTAGCCAAAACTGTGTTCATTTTTCTAATTATCCTTTCTTGAAAAAAAAAAGAGAGAAAAAAAAACTTTTTCTACCTCACTTTTTCCAAATCCACAAGAGCTATAATATTTTATCTATTGACTCTAAAAATTAAGAATTATAATCAAGAGAAGAGAGTACCTAATTTTGTGATAAAGACATAAGAAAGAAGATTCAAGCTTGGAAGGTAAATATTCCCTCACCTTGCTTGTTATTGGTTTAAATAGATTCTATAAAATAAATAAATGAGTAATAACATATTTGATCTACTTTAACTGTTATATAATTTATATTACATTTAGACTTATTTTATTGATTTCATAAGCCTCTAAATATGAATACTTCATAATAATAAAGGCTAAATAATAATAATAATAGTAAAATCAAAATGACTAGATACAAAAGTGGAAGATTTTTAAGTGTAAGACTCTAAAACAAAATATGCATAGAAATGAATCAAGCTTAATGATTTAGACTTAGATCCTTAAGAACAGATTTTTATCCATTAAAAATGCTTTCCAAAAATTAAAGATATTTGCTCGAAAGTTGAAAGGACTAAAATGCAAAAACTTTGAGTATTTGGGTCAAAAGTGTAATTTTGACAAAATATGGGTTGAATATGTGAGAAAGATATTTTAGTTTTAAGATCATATTAAAGTGTAAAAGTAAATAAAGGAAGAATATGTAATAAAAAGATAAGCTATAACTCAATATTTACCATTGGAGGGCATAAATGTTAGAAATCTTAAGATTATGGGCAAAAATATAAATTATAAAACTTGAAATTTTGGGTTGGAAATTTGGTATAAGAATATATAGAAAACTTTATTTTAAATCTCTAATTGGGATATGAAAAGATATACTTAAATTTAAGACATAAAATCAATTATAGGAAATAAATAATATATGCCTCTACTTGTATTTAGCGTAAGTTTAATGATGGGCCTAAAAAGTGTGATCAATGCTTAATAATATTTAATCCAAATATGATTTTAGATTTTAAATCTGTGTAGTGATTAATGTGTTTGACTCACTTATCATATTATGACCCTTAATTACGAATAAAGAAATTAATCAAGAATAATTCAAAGTATTTGATGAAACGAAACATAATTAAGGAAACTTAACTGATTTAGGATGATATTAATCAACAACTAAATTATTGATAGATTAAAAAGATCACTATGATAAATGTTAAGGAGAATTAAATCTCATCCATCTAAGTTGAAAGTATAAATTAGTCAATGAATATAACATGATATTGTTTCTCAAATTTGAAGTTTTATGTTTGCTTAAGACTAAGTCTTAAATGTTTTAAGCCCACTAAGTAATTAGAAGTTTTTTTAAAAAAAGTATAAGGCCATTTTAAATTACTCTAACAAATAGAGTATGTATACATCAGGGTAAAACTACGATCTAGACGTACATAATTAATGAGTGGAACTAGGACAATCATATTACGAGATAAGTACAATTTCACTTATAGCATGGATGGTTTGAAAATGTTTCATATTTACAGTATGATAGGTTTGAAATTATTTCATGTATTAACTTACCTTTATATTATTATTGTATGGCCTATGTATAATGTATACTTATAAAGATATATTTCCTATGCTATAAAAATGATATATGCTTACTTTACAATATTATAATGTAAAAATACTTTAGCATACTTTAACAAAGGCAATGTTATGATAATAGAATATAAGTTTGGGCTTGTTGTTGAAACATATCCACCTATGTTAAGAGAAGACTAAATAAGATAAAGAATTTAAAGGTGTCGTACCAACCTCCATTAGGTGAGGATATCCGAGGGAAAATATGACCGAGCTCCTGCTCCACTAAGCGAGGTTTCCCGAAGAAAAGTATGTTAAGACTATGACTATGGGTGTTTTCAGTTAGGTCGGTCCCCTAGTTCCCGTTCAGTACTGTGCACTCAGTATGTACACCAGGGTCCATAAGAAAGATAAAAGACTTTATGATCAAGAATGAGATAAAATCATGGTACAATATCTTATAATAAAGTATAAAGTAATGATTTCATAAAACAGTGTAACCGGACTTTCATAAAAGATTATTTGTTTATAAGTAAAATATTTTGTTAGAATTACATTGTACTTACTGAGCGAAAGCTCAAATTTTATGAGCATCCATGCTATAGGTACCAAAGGAAAGAAACTTCTAATTTGATTGATGGGTTAGCTGGAATCGAGGCGGGGATGAATATAAGGTACGGGCAATGGAATACCACTATTAAAATTACTTCGCATATGTTCTTATTTATGAGACAAATAGTTTCATTTATGTATG
Source organism: Parasponia andersonii (assembly GCA_002914805.1). NCBI lineage: Eukaryota > Viridiplantae > Streptophyta > Magnoliopsida > Rosales > Cannabaceae > Trema > Trema andersonii. The sequence goes on from JXTB01000293.1 coordinate 184,979, forward strand.
CTTGATGTTGTTGGAAAACGTATTTATAACTTGACAATTAATTTTGCAATGCATGGTTTTATTAAATTGAACTTGAAAATGTATTTCGTTGAATAGAATTTAAACAAATGTTTTCCAAAAGATCTAAAAGAGAAAATATTTTGATTTAAATAAATGCAAAACACAAGGGGTTCTGTCAAAAAGACCTAAACGGTCTAAGAAGAATTTGGGACTTAGTGGTCTGTATGTAATCCCCCTGCTCAGCAAGGAGCCCTTTATGGTTGTACATTATTTAAATTACCTTAATAAAAGTTTATAAACAAATTTAAATAAAAGATACTTAACCATCTAGAATAATTTTACTTATTTTCAAAATTTAAGTAAATGATTAGTTATGAATATAAATCTCTTTAAAATAAATAATAGCATAAAAAAAATTTATCATGAATTTTCATCATCTACATTTCTCTTTTTAAATAAGTAAGCTAAGAAGATAAGTAATTAACAGTCTGAAAAGTCGGGTCGTTACATGTGAAACCTATTTTATGTGTTTGAAAATATTCACAACATAAATCCTAAAATAATATTTCACATTAAAATTGTAGAATTTTGGTGCGTAATGCATACTTAAAGAATTCCACATTATAATACTTAATTTTATTCATAATAAAAATTTACATAAATCCATTTGAAATAAAAATAAATCTAAGAATTAAGGTTTAGAATTTAAAAACAACACCTATTACCATTTTTTTCCTAATTTAGAATTTATAACAAAATTGTTAAAACTGCGACTAAATAAAAATTATTGAATTTTCGGAAATGTTCTCTAAATCAAACAAACTTAAAATCTTAAAAGCACACCATTAACATATTATAACTTATGTGCAACATTTGGAAATTCTAAAATTGAATATTTTATAGCACCTTAATCACTTGTAATTATACCTTAGAATTTATTTTAGCATTTTCAAATATTGAAATAATGTGTAAATTATAATTAATTTTATAGAGATCAAAATATAATGAAACCTTCTAAACACTACAACAATAGGACCTTTTTATAACACTAGATTAATAAAAATTTAGAAAAAGTGTTACATTAGTTTATTAGAAATAAGGAAATGCCCACTAAGATTGTTGCTATGAATAATTGAAATAGGTTAAGTCCCTTGGCTGACTTTGTTTCGAAAAGAGGAACATAGCCAAGTCTATAAAACAATAAACTAATTAGGAAAAGACAAGATTGTTGGTTGAATGAGTTTTGTCAATATATATATATATATATATTAGATAATTATAGCTAATTTATTGATTTTTCGAATTGGATTGTCTTGTATTTGCTTTATCTTTAACTCATTGATGATATAATAGATGATGAGTATATAATTGGTTGAAGGAGTTTATTGAAAAGGAAAATCGTTTTGAGACTGATTGCTTCATTAGGCAAAATAGCTTATATGTAATTTGTCCTAAATAGGCATGTACAGATTATTATCCTTTTTTTATTATTCTCTTATAGTCCTTCAAGTAACTCTATGGACTAAGCTAGACAGGCCTAAACTTGGAGTAACTTGTGACATTTTTTATTTGGTCTGAACTTGTGTTGAAAATCTTTGCTTTTATCTATTGGGTTGTGCTAATTCTTGCTTTTTTTGTATGGTTTTTTTGGCTGATTTTTGCTCTTTTGTTTCAGCTTAACACTTTAACTGTTGGTCATAGTTGACAGGTTCTGTTCAAAGTTTGTGTCTCTCACCTAATATGTAAGAACTTGCTTTTATCTTTCTTGTTTCTTGATAATCTAAATTGATCTCGTGTCTCTCACCTAATATGTAAGAACTTGCTTTTATCTTTCTTGTTTCTTGATAATCTAAATTGATCTCCACGTAGAGCACACTCAAGCAATAAGTGGCAATTAATTGACATTTTTTATTGTGCTTTCAAGTTGGATAGCAAATTAATTTTTTATTTGAGTCATGACCAATTTTTTTTTATTNAAAATCGTTTTGAGACTGATTGCTTCATTAGGCAAAATAGCTTATATGTAATTTGTCCTAAATAGGCATGTACAGATTATTATCCTTTTTTTATTATTCTCTTATAGTCCTTCAAGTAACTCTATGGACTAAGCTAGATAGGCCTAAACTTGGAGCAACTTGTGACATTTTTTATTTGGTCTGAACTTGTGTTGAAAGTCTTTGTTTTTATCTATTGGGTTTTGCTAGCTTTTTTTGTATGGTTTTTTTGCTGATTTTTGCTCTTTTGTTTCAGCTTAACACTTTTACTGTTGGTCATAGTTGACAGGTTATGTTCAAAGTTTGTGTCTCTCACCTAATATGTAAGAACTTGCTTTTATCTTTCTTGTTTCTTGATAATCTAAATTGATCTCCACGTAGAGCACACTCAAGCAATAAGTGGCAATTAATTGACATTTTTTATTGTGCTTTCAAGTTGGATAGCAAATTAATTTTTTATTTGAGTCATGACCAATTTTTTTTTATTGTGTAAGTAGCAGATTAGTTTGCTTTGTGAGTTGGTCAAATTAGCAATTTAGTTTTTTTATAGTATGTAGGTTTATTTGCATTAATATGAAAACATACAGAATGATTAAGTCTTGGATTTTAAACTTTTTTTTTCTCTTTAATTATACCAAACAAAAAAAGCATAAAAACATATTTGGTTCACACTTGACCTGACGTGCAAAAATATATTATAGAACTACTAATTGATTTCCAATTCCTAAGTCTACCATAGTACAAAAAATTACTACAATTAACTGATTTGTGCATATTTCTTTATATAAGTTTTTTGAAAGATCTAGCAGTTTTGTTTTTAAGCTAGGATATTATGTTTTATTTGGACTATCAATGATTTATGGATTTATTTATCTTTGCTATTTTAGAGAATTACATATTCGTTTTTATTGATTACAACTTTGAATTTGGAAAATTATGTTTAACTGGTCTTTTTGTTTTAATATAGAGTTGTATTTATCGATTTTGGTTAAGCCACCCACTTAACAAGAAGAGAGGGATTTATTTTTGAGCAAAGAGGTTAGTATAAATGCTTGTTTTCTTTTTCTTTTTGATTAAGAACTTTAACAAGATTTTCATCCCAGGGCTATGTTTAAGCTTATTATACAAACATTTATGTGTGGTATTAGTTACTTATTTATTTAGTATACGTCAAATTTGTTCAAGTTATTTGCTTTGTTCTTTTATTTTGTAATTGAAGTGTCTTTATTTCTAGTTTTATATGGAAGTTATCGATATGAATCTGGTGCTAAAATGATCATATTTTTTAATGCAACAATCAACTAATTAAGGTCATAGGTTTAACTCTATTAGTCTTGAGACTTGACAATGCACTAGTTATAACAGGAAAAGTAAGTTGCTGACTTGTAGGTGATGGATAAAAGTTGGATACGCTTAAACAGGTAAGAATAGGACTAACACGTATAATGTCAACTAATATGAAAATAGGACTCTTAATTGGTAAATATCTAAGTATATTTTCACATGCAATTGTAGAGTTTCTGATGAGTACAAGAAAGGTGCAAAGAATTTTGTAAAGATAGTAGAAAAGGAAGCTAGTTATCCAGAAAAGTTGCTATATCCTTGCAAAGTTAGTGATGCTTATGAGCACTTGGTAATTAATGGGATGGATCCAACATACACAATTTGGATTTATCATGGGGAAGGATCATCTAAGAGTAAAGATGTAGAAGAAATGGACACTTGGGGTGCATATAATTTGTTTAAAGCTATAGATGTTTATGGTGATAACTATGTAGAATAAAGAGAAGTGAAGCCCTAAGTTTCACTAAACAATTAGAAGATGCAGAAACTCCATTGTATCCAGGTTGCATTAAATACATAAATTTATCAGCCATTGTCACCTTGTAAGAGCTTAAAACTATCAATTGATGGTCTGATAAAAGTTTTGATGGATTGTTGCAGCTTTTATATGAAATGTTACCATTAGATAATGTGATTCTCACGTTTATGTATTCTATTAGAAAATTTCTTCGTTCATTTGATTTAGGATACAAGAAGATTCATGCATGTGTTAATGATTGTTGCTTGTTTAGAAAAGATAAGGAGAATATTGAAGAATGCCCAAAGTGTAACACCTCAAGGTGGATACATGATAAAGTTAATAACAAGGTTCGAAAAGGTATTCCTACTAAGGTCTTGAGGTATTTTCCTATAATACCAAGGTTCAAAAGAATGTTTAAGTCTAAAAGATTGGCTGAAAATTTAATGTGGCATCACAATAATAAAAGTGATGATGGAAAAATGCACCACCTAGTAGATTCTGTATCTTGGGAGTTAGTTAATGAGAAATGGCCATTGTTTTCAAATGAATTTCGTAATCTTAGACTTGGTCTTTCTATTGATGGATTTAATCCGTTTAGCAACTTGATTTCTAGATATAGTATTTGGCATGTGATCCTAGTTATGTATAACCTACCACCATGATTGTGCATGAAACCCGAGAATATTTTGTTGACATTATTGATTCCAGGTTCTAAGCAACCTGGTCATGACATTGTTATATATTTGGAGCCACTAATAGTTGATTTGAAAATATTGTGGAACGATGGAGTTGATGTTCACAATATATTTGATTATACTAGTTTCAAGTTGAGAGCAATTTTGATGTGGACAATACAAGATATTCTAGCGTATGGAAACCTTGTTGAGTGTCCTAACAAAGGAAGTGTTGCATGTCCTTTGTGTGGTGAGGATACAAATTCAGAATGGCTTCCGTGTAGTACGAAGTTTTCATTCAGGGGTCATAGAAAATTCCTTCTGCCAAACCATCCATTTCGAACAAGAAAAAGTTGGTTTGATGGAAAAGAAAAGAATGGGAATGCTCCAAGGAACAAGACTGGTAGAAGAATTTTTGAAACTTTAAAAGATTTTCAAAATGAATGTAGAAAAACAAAGAAGAAAAAGAAGCGAAAGAAAGCTGATGAACCTCAAGAAATGTGGAAAAAGCGATCAATCTTTTTTGAGTTACCTTATTGGCAGGTTAGTTCTAGTTAGCACACTTTTTAAATACGAATTTACTTAATTTAGTTCAACATTTTGAATGATCATTTTTGCAAAAATTTTTGTAGGAATTCTATGTGTGACACAACTTGGACGTGACGCACATAGAGAAAAATGTTTGTGAAAGCATCATTAATGCACTATTAGATGTTCCTGGAAAAACAAAAGACAGACTTAAAGCTCGTGACGATTTAAAAAAAATGGGTATTAGGACTGAATTACATCCAGAAGCTCGTGGGAGTAGAACATATCTTCCTGCAGCTATACATACCTTGTCAAGACATAAGAAGCAAATATTTTGTAGGAGGTTATTCTCATTAAAGTTGCCTGATGGATATAGCTCAAATATTAGAAATTGTGTTTCAATAGAACAATTGAAGCTTATAGGCTTTAAATCGCATGACTGCCATGTTTTAATGCAACAATTATTATCATTGGCTATAAGAGGATTGATGCCTAAAGGTCCACGGGATGCTATAATAGGATTATGCAATTTTTTTAATAAAATATGTCAAAGAGTTATTGACAGAGAGAAATTAATGGAACATGAAAATGAAGTTGTTGAAACTTTATGCCTATTTGAGAAGTTCTTTCCCCCAGCATTTTTTGATGTTATGATTCACTTGGTGATTCATATTGGAAGAGAAGTACGATTATGTGGACCAGTACAATTCCGTTGGATGTACCCATTTGAAAGGTAATTCTCTTATCTTTTGAGTTTTTTTTTTTGTAAAAATCTTTATTGACATCATATTAATCATTTATTGGTATCTATTGTGAAAGAGAAATGAAGATATTCAAAGGATATGTTAGGAACCGTGCAAGACCTGAAGGTTCCATTGCAGAGTGCTATCTTGAAGATGAGTGCATGAATTTTTGTAGTGAGTTTATTAGGCAAACGACTGAGATCAAGAAGAATGAAGCTTGTAATGAAGAGTTTTCTAGCAATGTAGTACTTGAAGGACGTCCAATTTCTGGGAAGAAGTATGTTTTATTAACAGATGAGTTGTTAGACAGTGCACACCGTTACATTTTATTCAATACAGTAGTTGTGGAACCCTTTTTAGAGTAAGTTCATGTTATTCCTATTTAGATACTATTAATATTTTGAATGTTTAGAAAACTAACTCATTGAGGCAATAATTAGGAAGTATATGAATGAGCTGAAAGAAACAAACAAAGTTTATGAGAAGAATAGTGGCTTACTATGGAAAAAACACATTGAGAAATTTCCAAAATGGCTGAAGAAAAAGGTTAATGCTTTTGACCACATCATAAGTAAATTATTTCAATAAAGGTTTCTTTAGTGATCTATTGTGAGAAATGTAATGCTTGTGTTTATTTATTATTTCTGACAGATTCCTATTCATTCCTCTCATAGTAATGAATCTGAAATCTTAAGATGGTCTGCATATGATCCAAGAAAATATGCAATTTCTTACAATGGATATATCATCAATAAGCAATGATTCAACACGAAAGAATTTGAGAAGTCAACTCACAATAATGGTATTCTCTTGAAGCAAGAACTATGTGTAGAGCAAGTGCTAAAGATCCATCACAAGTACCTGATGTAGTTGTGTATTATGGGGTGTTAAAAGACATAATATTATTGGATTACTATGCATTTCAGGTCCCGGTGTTTAAATGTGATTGGGCTAGTGTTCGTAGTGGTGTTAGAATTGAAGATGGTTTTACCTTAGTTAATCTACACCAAGGTCAAACCCAATTTGTAAGAGACCTTTTTATATTAGCATCACAAGCTAAACAAGTTTTCTACTCAAGAGAACACGAATCATCCAATTGGTATGTTGTTTTGAAAGCACCACCAAGGGGTTTCTATGAGTTAGATGATGAGCATGAGGATATAACTCCAACCTCCCAAGATACTACAAGAATTGACATTCTCCTTGATGTTTCAAATGAAGAAGATAGACATGTTAGACAGGATTTGAGAGGATATTGGTTTGAGTAAAGTAGAATGATCTATATTGTAATTGTTTATTTAGAAAGAGAAGTTATTAAACATTGTGTCTGATCATCAATTGTGTAAATGTCTTACTATTTTAGTTCTTATTTACATTTTAGTTTTATTATTGAACCTGCAGTAAGAATTTTGAAAATTTCATTTGTTTGTTGTATTTCAATTTTGTTATCTATTTTGTACTGAAATTGTTTTTATAAATTGCTCATTATGTATGATATTTTTACTTATTCTTTTTTCTTATTTGTTTCGGTTGACATTTATACCTCATAAAAGAAAGAGGAAGCTTTGCAAAATGCAATCAGAGGAGGACCCACTTGTAGTAGACAAGCAACCAAGACACATACCTACAGGGAAGTTAATTGAATTACTTAACAAAAGGAGGAGGTCACTTTGTAAGAAGCTGGGGAATGAGAAAATAGAAACCATGGATCAAGAATTATATAAAGATGTTGTGCCTCATAACACAAGGTCAAATTGAAGAATGATAGTAATCGACGACTCTCCATAATTTGAAAAACATGTAGCTCCCAAAAGCTCCCCTACAACTAATGCTCGTAGGTCTCTTCAAACATCATTTAAGGCTAGTTCCCCAGAAAATATAGTCTCACCACAACCTAAGGTAGATCTTTTTATATCTCCAAAAGTCACAAAAAGAACTAAGGAATCACGAAGGAATCAAAATTTAGGTTCTCCAGCAACTAATACTAGGGGATCTCTTTGAAGAAATATAGAAAAGGAGACAACATTAGACGAGAAGAAAAATTTAGAACTTCACGATTCCCCTAAAAAGAGGACAGTGACTTCATTCCAATCACCTACCAAAGTTGCAACAAAAGAGGATTAAACATCACCCACTGCTCCAATAAGAAAATCACGTCGTTTACAGTCATTAGCAGTAGAGTTTGATTCACCAATAGCAAATGAAAATGTAGAAGCATACCAGGAAGAGCCTTTACCAGCTAATGTTGCTTCCTCCACTGAAAAAGCAATAGTAAAACACAAAAGAGGTCCCATGAAGATGAAAGGAACTGGCGATGGTCGCCTCGAAGTCGAATTCAATAGCAAAGGTCAACCAAATGGTGATTCATCTATACATTTGTCTTCATTTTTGGGACCTCTTGTGAGAGAGATTATACGTATAACTATCCCTGATTGGAGAAAGGTCACCAAGAGAATAAAGGCAGTTCTATGGTAATCTATTCAGGTATAAAGTTCAAGAATTTTTCTTTCTTTTTTCGTTACAATGAGTCCAATTTATTACAATAATTCTCATAATTTTATAAATTTCAGACAAAATACAAGATTGACAAAGTTTGGCAAAAAGATTATGTACTTAAAGACATGGCTGATCTATGGAGAGCTTCAAAGTCAAGATTGATTACAAATATAAGATTGGCACCAAATGAAGAAGAAAGACTCAAGCTGCGACCTGATAACATTAAATCCAAAGTTGAGTGGAAAGCTTTTATTATAGAAAAGACTAGTGCCGAATTTCAGGTACAGTCCAATTCAACTCTATTTTTTTTCCTTTATTTTTTTTTTAGCTTTGTTGCTGCTGTATAATCAAACCGGGATATTGTGGTTCTTCTTGCCATATCTGATTTTATGTGAATAAATATATATAGTGTCCATTTTGGCCCATTTGTCAAGAAAATTTATATGTTCAAGTTCTTACATGTCCAATTTTGTCCTCTTTTATATTTAATGCTCCCTTGTAGATTCCATCAGCTGAGATTTGAATAAGGCTTATAGAAATTTAAAAGTTTATAAAAACAACATATATATGTTTCCTTGTTATTTATTATAGTTTGGGTCAAAGCTTTAGTACTATATTATTGTATAATATTTTAGATAGTCTGGATTTAAAAAGAGATATCCTTATCATTGTGCATTTATTGGTACAAGGCTAAAAATAAGAAATTCAAAGAAAGAAGGAAGAAACAACTCCCTCACACTAGTAGCCGCAAAGGATATGCTCGATTGATTGAAGATATGGTAAAATCATGCATGTTTGGAATTAGTTTCATATCAATCTGGTTGTGTAGTATATTTATCACCATTCTTAATTTCTTCTTCATTAGAAAAAAAAATAGTGCAAGCAAGGAACCACCTTCTAGAGTTGATGTTTGGACAGTAGCACTCAAGAAAAAAAATGGTGAACCTGTAAATTCAACCGTTACTGAAGCTTTTGTAAGATTTATGATAGTCTTTCTTTAAGCCCTTTGAAAGAACCATTATTTTTATTTAGAATACATAAAGATCTTGGCTTTTCTTATAGGATTTGTTGGAGGAACAAAAGAGAGATACCACATTATCTTCAACTACAAGTGTAAAAGAGGATATTCTTTCTAAAGTACTTGGTCCTGATAATAACAGTACAGTCAGAGGTTATAGAAGAGGAGTTACTCACACAAAGTTGGCTATTATATCAGAGAGAGATGATCATATTATTCGACTAGAATCTCAATGTCAAGAGTTGAAGGATCAAATGACCCGCATGGAGCAGTTAATTAATACTTTAATGAAAAATTAGGCAAGTTCAGTCCTTTTTATGTATCTAAATTATTCACTTCTAACACTAATTTAAATGTTTGTTTTTATGATCTTTATAGTCTCAATTTGGTCAAAGTGGAGAACGGTCAAATGCACATATTCCTTCTCCCATGGTAAAAGTTTAAGAATTTAATATCTTTTATAATTTCACTACTTAAATTACATTTGCTAAGTCCATGCTTATAATTATCAATATTTTCTATTATGACTTGACTGCTATTATTGAAGAGTGTGAATGTTAACACACAAAACAACAAGTGCAAGCTATTAGATTGGACTAGATCTACAGAAATTGTGGCTGATGCACACTTTATCTCAAGTGATCCAAAGGATTTGGTTCATCACACTCCACTTGGACCTAATGTAATGAAAGTTGGCATAGATTTTGCTAGACAGCCTGAAGCATTTTTGTGGAGGCCTACTTCAAATATTACTTGTATTGAAGATGCTGTTGGTAGTATAATTGCATGGCCAACAGATAAAGTCCGCATAAGTTGATAATCAAACTAATTAAAAGCTTCCATATATATGTTTGATTGAAAAATTGTTTCATATCTAGTATGTTTTGAACTACTATACTAATTAATATTATTTATTATCATTTGTCTAGGAAATGATGTTCAGTACATTATGGCGAAGGAAGACTTGTGGACAATCACTTAATGGTACTATGAAGGAATTGTTTTGGCACATATGCTTTTGCTAGGATATTTCGAAGTAGCTGTATTTTGTTGGCATAGATGCCTTTGTTGGGACAAGTTTATAAAGTCTTTATATTCTGTTGGCACACTTGCCCATTTGTTGGGAGATGTTGAAGTTATATTTTGTTGGCACATATGCCTTTATTGGGACATATTGAAGTACTTATATGATGTTAGTTTCAATACCTTTTTCTGGGAGATGAAATATAGTTGATGATTTCTTATGGATTTAGTTAGTTGTAGACATTATCAATATGCATTAGCTTTTTTTGGGTTAATGCATAGTTTATAATTAGCTTTATGAATATTGTCACAATGGTTAAAATTCATTATATTAACAATACCGTAACATAAAAAAAATTCGTATTGCAGTTTAAAAATGTTATAAAAACCTTTTTTTGTACCATATAAGATAACAATTAAAAAATATTATAATAGAGTTTGTAATACATTTTCCTTAGTCAAACTGCAACTCTAAAAAAATGTTACTTATAGTTTTTTATGACAGAAAAAATGCTATGAATTGATTTACAATAGCATTAGGGATAACATTAAAAAAGTGTTATAAAAAAATCTAGACTTTTTATAACAGTGGCTAACATAGCATTTTCAAAAGTGTTATAAATGTCAACGATAGTATTTTTCAATTGCTATCAGAAGGCTTATTTCTTGTACTGAAAAATGATCTTAAGATATATATGAACTTGTATTTAACATTTTAACCAGAAATTAAAACATTTGCCCTTTGAAATTATAAAATCATTTATATAAAATCTATTTTACGGCTTTTTTTAGCTAACAACTAACTTGTGTTAAATAATTTTTATAAAATTATGGAAGTAAGGTATAAAAGTTAAACTTTCCAAAAATTAAGTACACATATAGAAATATTTCACAAAACAATTTCACATCTTAATAAGGTTTCTAACTCTATTTATCATAGATTGATTTTGAATCTAAGTAGAATAAAATATTCAAATCTTGAAAGACTAAAAGTTCTAAGAATTATTATTTTTTTCTTGAAACTTGAAGAACTCTAAGGGGAATCTCTTGAAATTATAATGGATAAATAAAACTTTGAGAGAGAGATTGAAGAAAGCAATTGAAGGAACTTGATTGTATTTACAAAACAATGCCCTATTTATAGGTTAATTAAGTACATATATAAACCCCAAGAAAACCCTTGACTTGTAAAATTAGTTTAATAACTATTAATTATCATGATTTTTCAATATTAGTGTATTCTCTTGAAGAATGCATTTTTCATGATTTGTTTTCTTGTCTAAACATTTATTATATTTATTTAATTTCTTTGATTATAGAAATTGAGTAGTTATACACTAATAAATTTTGTTAATATGTTGCAGTGACATACACACAAGAAAGCTAAGATGAACTATATACCTAATTTTAAATATAAATTATTTTACAATATATAAGGTTATTGTTGTTAATAAGAAGTAGACTTAGTTAATTATATTTCCTATTGGATCCTAAATTGTTTTAGTTTAGTAATCACTTATCTAGGCTCAATATATAATAGGAAAATCTAAATTTGAAATTGTTAGTGCTCTTATTTGTAATTATCATTGGATTTTAATTCTGTACGCCAATATCATTTATTTTAGCCCAATAAGTAATAGGAGAGTCCAAGTTGAAATAAGTATTTCAAGCCCAGGTAATAAATTAAAAAGCCACAAGTAAAATATATATAAATATATATATATATAGTAAAAAAAGAATTAATGGTATAGCCATTAACATATCTTAATAATGTGCATATACATTTATCAATTCACTTATAAGAATGTAAAAAGATGTAAAAGACCATTAGCATATTTTATCTATATATTATCAGCATTAAAATAAAAGAAAATTATTAATTATATTAGAAAATAAAATAAAAATTAGGTAAGCTATGTAATCATATATTAATCATTTAAATGGTATACCCATTAATTGTTTTATGAATATTAAATATAAATATGATAAGATGATGCATTATTTTTCTTATGTGTATGATGTATAGTTAGGTTAATAAAATTAATTTAATTACATGATCAAAAGATAACAAATTAAATAAAAAGTTACGTAAATGGTGATTATTATTAATATCTTTGGAATTAAATTTTAATTATATTTTCTGAACATAATTAACCTACAAATAGGGCATTTTTTTGTAGACACAATCAAGTTCTTTCAATTATTTTCTTTCATCTCTCTCTCAAAGTTTTTATTCATCTATTTTAATTTCAAGAGTTTCTTCTTAGAGTTCTTCAAGTATCAAGAGAAAAAAAGGTAATTTTTAGAACTCTTAGTCTTTTAAGATTTATATATTTTATTATACTTAGGGTCAGAATCAATATATGATAAATAGAGTTAGAAATCTTATTAAGGTCTGAAATGATTTTATAAATTATTTCTATATGTGTACTTAATTTTTAAAAAATTTCACTTTTATATCCTACTTCCATAATTTTATAAAATTTATTTAACACAAGTTAGTCGTTAGTGAAGATAAGTTGCAAAACAGATTTTATATAATTTGTTCTATGATTTCAAAGGGCAACCATTTTTATTTTTTGCTGAAATTTAAAATACAAGTTCATATATATGTTAAGAATATTTCTAGAAGGTTTCATAATTTTTTGTTATCTATAAAAATAGTTATAATTTTTGGAATACACAATATTTCAATATTTTAAAATGCTAAAATAAATTCTAAGGTATAACTACAAGTGATTAAATTACTATAAAATATTCTATTTTAGAATTTCTAAATATTGTACATAAGTTATAATATGTTAATGATGTGCTTTTAAGATTTTGAGTTTGTTTGATTTATAAAATATTTCCAAAAAATTCAATAATTTTCGTTTAGTCGCAGCTTTAACAATTTTGTTATAAATTATAAATTGGAAAAAACAATGATGATAAGTATTGTTTCTAAATTCTAAAGCTTGATCTTTATATTTATTTTTATTTCAAATAGATTCAAGTAAATTTTTCAAATGAATAACATTATGTACTATAATGTGGAATTCTTTAAATATGCATTACGATCCAAAATTCTACAATTTTAATATGACATTTTATTTTAGGATTTATGTTGTTGATGTTTTCAAACACATAAAATAGGTTTCACATGACCAATGATAACATATGTTGAGATATAAAATGAATATTGATGCATGAATAATAAATAAAAAGGATAAAGAAAAGGCACGTGGTTGCAGCAAGATTAAGTGTGTGGTATTTCACTACAAGCACAAAGAACATTTTCTAAGAATTTAAGATAAGTACAAACTCACCTACAATATAGATAGTTTTAAAAGTATGTTCTGTTTGAAATAAAAATACTTGAGATGATTAAATATGATATTTTGCCAATACAAGAGATGCTTGTTTGGCTTAAATATGTGCCTACGAAAATAAATGCCTCCTATAATAATAAGATAAGATAAATTTACTTTATAGTATTGTTTGTAACTTGATAAATATACTGCCATTAAAGAGAGTATCAAGAATATGAAATACAAGATTTGGTTCGAAATATAATACAACCATTTATGTTAAAAAGGAGACTAAGTAAAAGATAAGAATATAAAGTTGTCGTACCAACCTCCACTAGGTGAGGATTCCTAAGGGAAGATAAGAACGACCTCCACTAGGTGAGAATTCCTGAGGAAAATATATTAAGTTTATGACCGCTGGTATTTCAGTGCGGTCACTCCCCTGATTTCTAGTCAATAAGTCCGTACTCAGTACGTACACAAGAGCTTATAAGAAACATAAAAAATATTGAGATAACATATATGATAAAAGATTACTTCATAAAACATAAGCTAAAAAGTAACATAAGGACGTAAAAAATTTGAACTTTCATAAAATACTATTCGTATGAAATGTTTTGTGAGTTAAATTATACTTACTAAGCGAAAGCTCATGAAGTGTAAATGTCCATGTTGTAGGTATCAAAGGTTGTATCCATGTTGTAGGTATCAAAGGTAAACAACTTTTGTTTTAAATGACGGGTTGACCAGAATCGAGGTGAGGATGGATGCGAGGCAGGGGCTTTGGGTTACCTCCACAATAAATTCCGTATATGTTTTCTTCACTTTAAACAAGATAGTTTACTTAAATATGTAAGATTAAATCTTATGTTTCTTTTAATTAATAATGAGATAATATATTTAAATATAAAATATTAATTTTAAGATTAATTATGCCTCTAAGATTAAGTAATTATTTTGCTATATACAATATGACCAATTTTATTTAAATATCTATTTATAGAATATCATATACTATTTTGAAACAAAATTAAACATTCTTAATTAAATATATTTTTAGCATCTAATATTTTGATGTGAATAAATTTAAGACTAAATGGACTTTGTCAAAAAAGCTTAAACCTGTCTAAGAAGAACTTGGGATTTAAGAGGTCCGTTTGTGATCCCCCTCTTTACTTGGAAGCCTTTTTAGTTGTACATTATTAAACCTCAGAAAAAAATGTATAATGTCTTCTTCAATGGTTTGTCAAAATTTCTTAGTATGACATTTGGATTAATTGATTAACTATCTTGAGAAGATTATATAAATAATAAAAAAGTTGTCATGAATTTTTATAATCCAAGTTTATGTCTAAAAAAAGAAAAGTTATGAACATACGTAAATGTCAATTTTAAAAAAAAGTCGGGTTGTTACAGTTGGTATCAGAGCAGGTACCCTACCATCCTATCTCGCATCACACTACAATAATTCATTCAACTCAAGTAAGTAGAACTTTCCTTTTAGTATACTAGTTAATTATAAATACGTGTTAGAGAGTAGGAAAAAAGGACTTAGAAGTGATAAGAAAGTTTTTAAGAACTGAAGAATAGGCTTACTAGTGTGCCTATCTATAACGACCTGACTTTGGACTGCTAACTACTTACCTTCTTAGCTTATTTATTTAAAAAGAGAAATTTAGATGCTAAAAATTCATGACAAATTTTTNTCATAGCTAACCATTTACTTAAATTTTGAAAACAAGTAAAATTCTTCTCGATGATTAAGTAATCTTTATTTAAATTTCTTTATAAATTTTTTATTAAGGTGATTTGAATAATGCGCAACCAGGTCTCCGTAGACAATTTAGGTCTTTTTGACATAACCCCATGTATTTTGCATTTATTTAAATCAAAACATTTTCTCTTTTAGATCTTTTGAACAATGTTTGTTTAAATTCTATTCAATCGAAATACATTTTCAATTTCAATTTAATAAAACCATGCATTGTAAAATAAAATGCCAAGTTATAAGTAAGTTTTCAAATAACATCAAGCTTATATAATTGAAATCATTTGTCTTATAATAAGAACATATACGGAAGTAATTTTAATGGCGATATTCTATTACCCGTACCTCGTATTCATCCCTGCCTCGATTCTAACTAACCCATCAATCAAATCAGAGGTTTTTTTCTTTTGGTACCTATAGTATAAATACTCATAAAATGTGAGCTTTTGCTCAGCAAGTACAATGTAATTCTTACAAAACATTTTACTTAAAAAAAAACAATCTTTTATGAAAGTCTATTTATGTTGTTTTATGAAATCATTACTTTATGCTTTATGATAAGATATTATATCATGATTTTATCTCATTCTTGATCATAAAGTCTTTTATCTTTCTTATGGACCCTGGTATACGTACCGAGTGCGCACTACCGAATGGGGAACCAGGGGAGCGACCTCGCTGAAGATACCCATGGTCAAAGTCTTAACATACTTTTTCTCAGGAATCCTTGCTTAGTGGAGGTCAGTCTTATTTTCCTTCGGATATCCTCACCTAGTGGAGGTTAGTTTAATTTATATTTTTGCCCATAATCTTAAGATTTCTAACATTTATGCCTTCTAATGTTAAATATTGAGTTACATCTTATCTTTTTATTAAAGATTCTTCTTTATTTACTTTTACACTTTAATATAGTCTTAAAACTGCTTAAAATAACTTTCTCACATATTTGACCCCTTTTTTTTTCAAAATTACACTTTTCACCCAAATACTCAAAGTTTTTGCATTTTAGTCCTTTCAACTTTTGAGCAAACATTTTTAATTTTTGGAAAGCATTTTTAATGGGTAAGAATCTGTTCTTAAGAATCTAAGTCTAAATCATTAAGCTTGATTCATTTTTATGCATATTTTATTTTATGGTCTTACACTTAAAAATCTTCCATTTTTGTATTTAGTCATTTTGATTTTACTATTATTATTATTATTTAGCTTTTATTAATTTGAAGTATTCATATTTAGATGCTTAAGAAATTAACAAAATAAGTCTAAATGTAATATAAATTATATAATATTTAAAGTAAAACAAATATGTTATTACCCATTCATTCTTTTGTAGAATCTAATTAAACACATAACAAGCAAGGTGAGGGAATATTTACCTTCCAAGCTTGAATCTTCTTTCTTACATCTCCACCATAATACTAGGTGTTATCTTCTATTGATTATAATTCTTAATTTCTAGAGTTGATGGGTGAAATATTATAGCTCTTGTGGATTTGGAAGAAATTGTGGTAGAAATAGTTTTTTTTTTTTTTTTTTTTTTGTAGCTCTTTAAGCTCAAATATTGAAAATTTTCTTAATAGTGCAAGCCAATTTTTTCTACACAGAATAAAAGGATGCTTTCAGCAAAATCAGAATCAGATATCACAAGCTTAGCTCCATCGTCACCTTCAAGGTCCCCAAAGCGACCTGTTTACTACGTGCAAAGCCCCTCAAGGGACTCTCACGATGGAGACAAGTCATCGTCAATGCAGGCCACGCCAATCTACAACAACAGCCCCATGGAGTCCCCTTCGCACTCGTCCTTCGGCCGCCACTCGAGGAACTCCTCTGCCAGCCGATTTTCGGGGATCTTTCGGTCGTCGTCGGGCCGAAAAGGTNCAAATGAATGATCTATTTATAGGCCATCCATAGGAGGTATCCAATAATTTACACTTTCACATTCCATTAATTAATCTAAGCATCATTATTACCAATTTGTCAATATATCTTCTTTTCTTACTCTATTATCTTATCTTTTATTTTATTTTTTACTCATCCACTGCTTTTGTCTCTAATCTTTCTTCTTTTTCAATTATTTGGAATCTAATACCACCAGCTCCCAAAGAAAGTCTCCACTATATTAATCTTTTCATACCTTTTGAATTATTTTGCATACAAAAGCCACTAATTAGTTTTTTCTGTATCTTCCAATTTAAATTATGGCCACTAATTTCCAAAGAATATTTCTATTATCATTTTTTTTTCCTACCTTTTAGAATTAGCTACTGACTTTATCCCTTTTCCACTCTATTCCAGTAATTTAAAGTTATTACCTTCTTTAGGTAAAACTTCACTATTGTTCATCTTTTTCTACAACTTATTTTCCACCCTTAGATTGATTTGTCTACTTAATTCTTTATATACTTAAATCCTAGTTATTCAAATTATGGCATGGTACTATTTTGGTGCAACTATTAACTTTAGATTATAAAATATAATAATTTTTTAACGTGACATAAATATGTCACATTCTTAATTAGGTTATATTGATGTCCATAATATATTCTTTGTAGAATCAATTTATTATTAAGGAAAACTAACTTAGAATTTCTAAGTTAAAACAAAGGATAACTATGCTTTTCTCACGTAATAAAATTTAACATTAAAAAAATACTACACATATAATTTCAAGTATTTGCGAACGTAAACTTATTAAAATTCCACACTAAGTTTATTAATAATAATTCTACTAAGATTGCAAGCCTAGGGATTCCTAGGGGGTTACAATCTCCCATATTTATAAAATTTTCGTCCTTGAAAATTAGAATAATTCTGGGTACTTTTCCTTCATCTATTCTTCTTGTTCCCAAGTAGCCTCTTCCATCTTGTGGTTTTGTCACAATAGCTTAACTAAATATATGGTCTTGTTTCTAAGAGTCTTTTCTTTACGAGCCAAAATCTTCACTGGTTTCTCCTCGTATGTCGAGTCCTCCTGAACTTCAACAAGTTCATGCTTCAAAACAGGTGACGGGTCTAAGATGTATTTTTTCAGTATGGATACGTGGAAAACGTTATGTACTGATGCTAGTTCAGGGGGTAAAGCCAACTTATAGGCTACTTTGCCAATATGTTCTAAAATTTCGAATGGTCCTATGTATCTTGGACTCAACATTCCTCTCTTTCCAAACCGCATTACTCCCTTTATTAGTGCTAGTTTGAGAAAAACTACATCTTCCACTTGGAATTCTAATGGAATTCTCTGCTTGTCTGCATAGCTTTTCTGCTACTCTAAACAGTTTCTATCCCTTTCCTGATTTTTTGTATAGCTTCAGTGGTTTACTTTATGAAATCAATAGTTTCTAAATGTTTCTCCCTAAGTTCAAACCAATGGATTGGGGATCTATATCTTCTTCCATAAAGTGCTTCAGAAGGTAGTGCCTTGATAGAGGCCTGGTAGCTATTATTGTAGGAGAACTCTATTAATGAAAGCTTCTTATTCCACGCTCATTTAAAGTCCATGACGCATGCTAAAAGTGGAGGATGGAAAGCCGTACTAAAATTTAGCTTTATACCTAAGGCTTCTTTGAGTTTTCTCCAAAAAGTGGAGGTAAATCAACTGTCATAATTAGAAATGATATTTTGTGGTATTCTATGTAGTCTAACTATCTCAGCCACATATAATTCAGCTAATTTACTTAATTGATCCACAATCACCTATATTGCATCGTGTCCTTCTAGCGTTCTTGGTAATCCAGCCATAAAATCCATAGCAATTTTCTCCCATTTCCACTCTAGAATTTCAATTGGTTATAATTCTCTAGCAGACTGCTTGTATTCAGTTTTGACTTTTTGACACATCACGCACCTTTGTATGTACTTAGCAACATCAATTTTCATTCCATTCCACCAAAAGTGTTCTTTTAGATCCTTATACATCTTCGTCGCATCAAGATGGACAGAATAAGGGGTCTCGTGTGCCTCAAAAAGGATCTGATTCTTCATTTTGGCATCATTAGGTATGCATAATCTATTATTTAGTTTGAGAATTCCATCAGAAGAGAGACTGAACTCGGTTGGTTTTCCTTCTGCAATGTCTTCCTTAATTCATGCTAAGACAGGATCGAGCTCCTGGGTTTCTTTCATGTTCTCAAAAATATTTGGTTTAAGAGATAATATAGACAATTTACCTATTATTAACTCTAAACCGATGTTGTTTATAACCTCATGTAAGGGCTTAGGTAAGGCTTTTATTGACATCAGAGTTAAAGTCATTTTTCTACTTAGCGCATCTGTAATCTTATTTGCCTTACTTAGGTGATACAAGATTTCACAATCATAATCCTTCATTAACTCAAGCCATCTGCACTACCTCATGTTCAACTTTTTCTGAGTGAATATGTACTTTAGGCTTTTATGGTCGATGTAGATTCGACATTGAGCCCCGTATTAGTAGTATCGCCAAAATTTGAGAGCAAATACTATAGCAACAAGTTCTAGAACATGAGTTAGCAGTTTTTCTCATGCTCCTTTAGTTGTCGAGAACCGTATGCCATGACCTTTCCATTTTGCATTAGTACTGCTCCTAGTCCTAGCTTCGACGCATCACTATAAATGTTGAACTATCCTTCTTTGATAGGATGGTAAGTATAAGTGCACTGGTAAGCCTATTCTTCAACTCTTGGAAGCTTTCTTCACATTTGTCCATCAAGATACCAAGGCGCTTAACAGGTACCGTGGAAGATGCCTTTCACGGCGCCTAATAGATGCCTTGATAGACCTTTCATGGTACCTTATAAGCGCCTTCGTAGCCAAGGCCTATCACAGCACCTGGAACCAAGGCGCTTTTGTAGGCACCGTAAAAGGCCTTTCAAGGTACTTATAAATTGCCTTAAAAGGTATTTTTTGTTGCAGTGCTAGAGACTCTCCTAATCTTTTTACCCAACATAGAACTACATCGTTGCAACTCATACAAATCATCAATGAACCCAAAGACTTTCAAGATTTTTGATGCAAGGAGAAGTCATATCAAAATGATCCAATATCCAATATATATGTAAAATAGAATATGATATCATAGTGCCCTAGAAACAAGGTTTCAATAGAATAGGCTATCTCTGCAATGATACTTGTCTCTCATCTAACCTCATTTCATTTTTGAATTGAAAATAGTTTGAAAATATAAAACACAAAATCAAGGGCATATAGGAATATGACACTAGTTCACAATAAGGTTTCACTTTGGCCATAGGCAAACCAAACCTGAACTCTAACTATTCCCTTTGAAAATATAATGGCAAGAGTTCAACAACTCTCTATACAAATCCATGAGAAAACTGATCTATAATGCTATTAATTATATCACCATAATAATACTTGGATCTAACCTAAATCAAGTAATGAGTTACATGCTAAATTCAATATCCACAAACTCAACAAGGACTCTAATTCACAACAAATTCTAGCAAAAGTCTCCAATAATTCTTAAAAGTTAATACAAGTAAAATTTCGTAAGTAGTACTCATTCCTTAATATCGAGGAGGAATGCATCAACAATGAGAACAATTAATGCCCCATGACTTACTTACTAAGCTAAGTAAGTAAAATAAAAAGAAATTTCTAGCTTAATCTATGGTTTGCTAACCAACCATACTTTCAAGCACTTAAAATACGCCAATTTTTTCTTGAAAGCATAGTTCATTATAATAGAATTTTCTTAAAATCCCACAACTTTTTTGAAAGCTTTTGAACACGTCTCTCTCAGAGATTCAAAACCACATATTCTGTGAGTTGGCAAACCACGTATGTAAACAAATTTCTATAATTATTTATTAATGAAAAACTCTAGGTAAAGCATACTTTATTGAGGATTTCTTTGAATTTTATAACTTTGAAGTCACCATACTCTAGCAATTTTATGAAAAACTATTTTCAAAGACATTTTAAGGATTTAAAAAAAGTATACAACGTTTTAGAAAAATAGTAGAGTGTATCATGGTTAAACAATAGTAGAGTGCAATGTGAGCTAGACATGAGACCTTATAGATCTAAATAGTCTAAGCTCCAATAGGCTAACTATCCATAATCATAATTAACTCTTAATTATAATTGGGCCTTGTCCATTAATATTAGGGCACTCCACGATAGGCCCAATATTGCACTCTTAGACTAAATGTCATATATTTTCTGTGAAGCTAATTAACACTTTAATTAACTTGATCTATTTAGCATATACTATACTTGCAAATATACCCCCGATGCAATGTTATACTAGTGAGTGAAATTACCATATTACCCCTCTAGTACATATTTACCTTTGAATTGTCATTTTTCATCTAATAGATAATAATTGTCTACGATATTTGTAACTGCCCATACAAACATAGTCAAATTTACAAAGTGAATACCTGGCGCTGGTTTTTTATTATCCAAGTCATTAAAAGAACTCAAAGTGACATTATATGCATGGTGTCCAAATCATGAAAGGCATTCTCGTCAATTAACAAATCTTATATTCCAAGATACCGGAGTTCGAACCATATAATCAGAACTAGTCCTTTAGTAAGTCAAAAAGATAAAACTCATGAAAGTAAGTCCGACAATCACTAGGATTAAGGTAATCTTGCAATAGTGCTAGATTAGTGATAGATAGAATATTGAGTTACGGCACTTAACCTCAAATTATATTTTCACTTGGTCCAGTTCAATGCACTTATAACTTTCTTATAACGCACTTCGAAGTCAGACACTTCGATGATTAGAGACTTCATCAATCCTGTTAAAACAGACAACATTACATTCTATGACAAAATAAAGTATTCCATCTTTATTTGTAGAATGTGAACTTCTAATTTAGACATAATGAAATAAAGAATTTAGTCTCCCACGTGTGAACACTTCACATGAACAATTATTTATTACTCATTATTAGTCATGGAAACTTTTAGATGTTTGCATAATAAAAAACATAAATATCACATGTATATTATTGGGACATAATATGGAATTTATTAATAATAAATAGATAATACTTAAGTCCAATAAACATTGTTTAAAATGCCAAACAAAGAAACTACTTTCTAGGGCATATTCCCAGCAATCTCCCACTTGCTCTTTAAAGCAGATGTGATATATTACACAGTCCTATTATCTCTAGGTGATCCTTAAATACTTTGATTGCTAAAGATTTGATAAACAAATCAATAAAGTTCTTCTGCTAAGGTTATCTTACTCACTATAGTATCTCGCTGTTAGGGTTAACATATAACAAAAGGTTGATCCTCTGGAGTATATTTTCAAATCGAGCATCCGAATTAATATATCTTACATAAATTAGATCTTTCTCTAGAATAGACAAGCACATAATAAATATCATACTATTGTGCTAAATAAATTCTTATTAATGATTGTCATCCTATATCATTCCCAATGATTAGTATATCATCAATATATATAAAAATCAGAAAAATCACTTTACTGCCTTGAATCTTTTATAGATACAAGATTTGTCTATATATTGATCAAATCGATAAATTCTAGACATATACTTAAGTCTAAAAATTAGACCTCTAAAGTTTCATAAACTTTACCTTCTTAGCCTTTTTCAATTAAACCCTTTGGCTGTATCTTTTAGATACATTCGTCAAGATTGCTATCCAGGAAAGCTATCTTGATGTCCATTTACTATATCTCATAATCAAGAGATACGATTATAAAAAAGAGACTTGATCATAACAACAGAATAGACATTCCTTTTGTATATAATCCTTTTGCAACTAACTTACCTTGAAAGTCTTTACTTTCTTGTCTATTCCTCTTTTTCTCTTATAGACTAATTTATACTTAAAAGGTTTTATCCCTTCAAGTAGATCTATAAGATCCTAGAATTTGTTAGAGTACATAGACTCTAATGTGGATTCTATTGCATTTTGTCAAAGATTTATATCAATCTCATCTATTTCCTCTTAGTAGATAAAGTAATCAGATTCTAGGTTATAGGACTTTTCTACTTCCAAATATCTACCAAATTATCTCACAATCCTCCCACTATAATAAGGGTCCGATATATGTTGATCTTCTAGTGATTTATCCTTCTTTAGTGTTACTCTATTCTATCTTTCATAGATAGGTTGATTATAACATCAGTTAGCTCCTCAAGACATAACTTACTTTGGGGCCGTAATAATGAATAATTAAACAACTTAATCATAGCCAAAAATTTTCATTGTCTGTGAGATATTCCTAAGAATTCTCTATAGAGGTATTCAACGCTTCGATCCAATCGATGCGTCTTTATGCTTTTCCTAATTGCATTTTGGTTTCTGCTTTCAATTTTTTGAACTTTTCAAAAGAATTGAATTAGCAGTAATATTAGGAAAACATAATAAAATTTTGAATAATAATTTATAATGATATATTCAAAACCTTATTGGGCTTGATTGCTCAAGGACCCACAGACAACAATACATACTACTTTTAAAACAGTCTTGTACTCTTAGGTCTTTTTTAACAAAGGACCATTTAGTCATTTTATCTTCCAGATAAGATTCGCAGATTAGTGAATATATGGCTTCTAACAAATTTAGATGTCTATCCTTAACCAATCTTTAGATCATATTTAGGTTAATATAACCGAAGTACAAATATGTTTTATTCTTAGTACTTACTTACTTTCTTATGAATAGATTTATCACGTTCATTCTCATCATTATTAGTACTATATAATGAGAATAATTTAGGTCAATGAAAATGTCATTTAGCATAATTAAGAATATTATTCTTTTACAGAGAAACTTTGTGGTTGAGACAAACAGAGTAACATCGTTTCATCAAGTATGAAACAAAAATCAAATTTTTCTTAAATGCTTGACAATTTTTAATGTCCTAATTTATAAATTCATCAAATATGAATTTAAATATTTCTCATTTTATGTACAGATACTATAGTCATTGAAGTCCTTACTCTTAGTGAACTTGCTTTACTAAACCCTTTGGTTCCTATAGAATTCTTTGCAACAGACATGCAAACATGGTTAATGATTCTTGAATCCTATTCAAGATTCATTAAGTCATCCACTAAAATAAGTTAATGAACAATAAATTGTTATTACCTTCTAATCAAGTATTTTATAGGTATCCCTAACAGTTTTCTTTCAATATCCTTTAATGCTATATAAGAAATATTTTCCTTTTAGCTAGGGATTAGAAAATTCACCTTTAACTACTATAGCTTGGTGAAGATATTCATTATATATCTCACTAAGATTTAGCATAATATTATAGTGGTTTGAATTTCTTGAATTTCATGCTGTAACATATTGGACATCGTATGTCAACATATATCAATGAATTTTCTAGGAATTCTCCTACCACATATATGCTTTATTTTTCTTCACTAGTCTCACCAGTGAATGTAGACGAACATATAAGAGTAAAAACTGAATAACTTATTAGCCATAAGGACTAAATCTAAGTTACATTAATCTAGACAACATAGTCTAACCATACAAGTTATGTGAGTGTGAGTTCAATGGGTAAAGGAATTAAGAACATATCTATTTGAATGAAAATAAATTAACCCATATAATAGCAAACATCATGCAACAAATATTTTGAATAATTAACATAATATAAAATAAAATCTGCAATATGCAAGTGAAGTATCCCTAGGACTATTACTAATATTAATGGTAATTCAACTTTCCATTAATTACAAGCCTCCTACGGGAAGTCATGCAATTAACAAATCAAACTAAAACAATTTCATTTAGAAAATAAGACAAATATCTCATATCCCATATTTCTAACTACCATTTAATTTAGTCCTCAACTCTACTAACAAGAACACGAGAGAATATCAGTATTTCGAGTTGAGTATGTAACCATTATCTAAATAATTAAGCTTTCTATATAAGACCGTCTCCTACGGATGATCGGCCTCATATAGTCCACCTAATACCTTATCCTAAGAAATTCATTTCCAGTAC
>JXTB01000293.1:210399-272220 GCA_002914805.1 Parasponia andersonii
ATCTTCACAAGATTTAAATTAGATATGTACATGATTTAATCAAATTAAATCTTTACAAATATCTATTAATTTGAATTTGACTTTTAAATTTCAAAACTCAAATTAATTATTACATAATTAATATTGATTATCTACAAGATTTAATCACATTAATCTGTTAGATTATTTCCAGATTTAAATTCAACATTTGAATTTAAAATCTTTAAATTAATTATTAGATAACTAATATTGATAATCTTTTGAAAATTTAATCTTATTAAATCTTTTAGAAATTTAATCTTATTAAATCTTTTAGATTATCTCTTGATTTAAATTCAACATTTTAATTTCAAATCATAAATTAATTATCACATAATTAATATAGTAATATTATCCAATCACATAAATTTAAATTTAGATTTATCTCATAATATCTAATCATTTATTTTAATCTCATTAAAATAAATAAAAAGTTTAAAATCTTGCCAAATCTGAAATTATCTCATAATTTCTAATTATTTATTTTAATCTCATTAAAATAAACTACAAACTTTAAATTCAAAATCAAACAGATTTGGATAGATAAGATATTCTTTCCAATTTTAATTTGAAATCTTTATAAGTTTCAAATTTAAATTATAAAAGATTTAACTTTTAAATCTCCTAAATATCTCTAGATTTGAATTCAAATCAAATTCAAATTCAAACAAATTATTAATTATCTCATAAATAGTTTAGTAAATATCTAACCAACTATTTTGAATTTAAAATTTTAAAAATTATCACATAATATTTAATTAAAAATTATATCTAAATAAAATTTTAAATTGATTTCGAATTAACTCTTAATTTCAAAATTTTATATTTTAATTGAATTAAAATATGTTTAAGATATAGATCTTATCTATATCAATTTAATTTAAAATTTTAATTTGGAAGTTAATTAATTCCCTATTTATTTAAATTAATTTCCTTAAATAGTGGGATCTCATCCATATTTAAATCTGAAATCAAATCTATTTAAATATGTAATCCTATCCATATTTAAATAGTCATTTATAAATTTCCTTAAATCAAATGATATTATCCTTGATTTGAATTTATTTAAATTGAGGATCTTATCCTTAATTTAAATCCTTCCATAAACTAAGGATCTCATCCTTAATTTAAATTCAAATAGAGAATATAGGATTTTCTTATAGAATTTTATCCTATCAGATTAGTTACCAAAATTTGATTTTCAAAAATTAGATAAGGTAACGAATTCAAATTTCCTAAATTATCTCTAATTCAAAATTCAAATAAGGAAATTATCTAAAATAGATAATCTGATGTTAACGGCATCGGGATGCCGATCAAAACGCCGCTGCATAGTTCAGAACAAGCTAAAGGTCCGAACAGGAAACCGTAACGAGGACGATCCTCAGGATGTCATGCGGCCACGCTCGGGACAATCCTGAGCACCGACGAGCTCCATAACACTACACGGCCTCGCTCGGGACAAGTACCAAGCGACAATGGGCTCGCATAGATTTTGACGACAAGCATACGAGATGGCATGCATACAGCTACGGAGGCAGGGCAAAGTGGCACGGCTATAGGGACGAGACATTATTATATGTGGACGTGTAGTCATACCCATGTACAACATGAAGAACGAGTCCTCAGAGATGTTGCGCGGTTACGTACGGAACTAATTCTACACACGCTAGTAAGTTATGCACGACATTGGTATAGCCACGGGCACGGGATAGGATAGTGCTACGTCGAGTCGAGCATGATTCAATCCGCGTCGATATGCAGCTCAAGCACATCTTATATGCTTGTATTAGTAATATGTGTATGACTAATTCATGTGACTTACGACCGAAACATGTGCAACTTAAAGCACATCTTATGTGCATTGATGAAATGATCGAACGAACCTTGCATGGTTCAACTCACGTGTGGCCAACAAGCTAGCCGACAAGCACATGTGCGATCAAAGCACATCTTATGTGCTTAAAACAAAAAAGCACATCTTATGTGCTTGGGAATGGCCATGCGCAAGACCATTATGTTCTTGCATAAGTGGTCATATGGGTCTTGCATTAGTAAGACCCAACGTGTATATGGCTAGGGTATGTAATTCCCTAGCCGCCAAACCCACTTCCATCATTTTTTTGAAAAAAAAAAATCCAAAATTTTAAAATCTTTAATTGGAGAAACAGTTTTTTCTAAAAACTAAAACACAATTAAAGATCAAATCATTTTCTATGAACACTTTTATCCAGAACATAAAATAACATTCATAGAAAAATCAAGACCATGCTAGAATAAAAAATCAAAAACACAGCACATGATTATAAACTCATAGTAACATCTAATTGATTACTATTTAAACTTATTGAATCAATCATCATATATAGTAGAGTATACTCATAAACATGAACAAGACCAAACATAATCAAAGAGATCATTATGGAAATCATAGATCATCAAACTTTAAGAGAATAAACATGAAAAAGATATGCTAGATCATCGAAAAACTTTGCTCTTGATACCAATTGCAGGAAATTCTGAAAAATAAATTTCGAGAAAGGATTTCACCAAAAACGATTTCTGTAGTTTTGTAAATAAATCAAGAACGCAGCAGAATAGGTATTTTAAACTTTTCTTGAAATTTTACAAAACAAAAATGTAAGATCGTTGATCTAACATAAATCAATTCATGGATCTTGGTTTAGATAAAATCAGGAAGTGCTTCATAACCATTGAGCCTTCTTGTCTATTCTCTGAAGCCTGTTGAATGATCCGGTCTGTGGGCACCTTTTTGATTCCCAACGAGAGATGAGCAGATGATCCAAAAGACACTCTTCCTTCTCCTTGATTGCACATCTACGGCCATATGTATCTCTCCCTCGGCGGCCATAAACGAACACAGGATTTCTCCTACGGCAGCTTGGTTCTCTCTCACTCTCACTTTTTCTCTCTGCCACACGAAAAAAGCATAGTTATTGTGCATGAGTGGTATGTAGAATACTTAGAGAGACTTAGGAGAACTTTTGTCTTAAGTATTGAAAGAGATGTAAACCCTAATGGGCTTATTGGGCTCAACTGACCATTCAATTAGTTATTAGGCTATGTGTGAGTTAGACATGAGACCTTATGGATCTAAATAGTCTAAGTTCCAATGGGCCAACTATGCATAATCATAATTAACTCTTAATTATAATTGGGCCTTGTCCATTAATATTGGGGCACTCCACGATAGGCCCAATATTGCTCTCTTAGACTAAATGTCATATATTTTCTATGAAGCTAATTAATATTTTAATTAACTTGATCCATTTAGCATATATTATACTTACAAACATACTACCGATGCAATGCCATACTAGTGAGGTGAAATTATCATATTACCCCTCTAGTACATATTAATCTTTGAGTTGCCATGTTTCATCTAATGGATAATAATTGACTATAGTATTTGTAACTACCCATACAAACACAGTCAAATTCACAAAGTGAATACCTGGCGTCTGGGTTTTTATTATCCAAGTCCTTGAAAAAACTCAAAGTAACATTATATACATGGTGTCCAAATCATAAAAGGCGTTCTCATCAATTCACAAATCTTATCTTCCAAGATACCGGAGTTTGAACTATATAATCGAACTAGTCCTTTTATACATCAAAAAAATAAAATTCAAGAAAGCAAGTCTGACAATCACTAGAATTAAGGTAATCTTGCAATAGTGCTAGATTAGTGAAAGATAGAATATTGAGTTACGACACTTAACCTCAAATTCTATTTTCACTTGATCCAGTTCAATGTACTTATAACTTTCTTATAACATACTGGCGTTTCTATCCGAAGTCAGACACTTCGATAATTGGAGACTTCATCAATCCCGTTGAAATAGACAATACTACATTCTATGGCAAAATAAAGTATTTCATCTTTATTTGCAGAATATGATCTTTTAATTTAGATATAATGAAATAATGAATTTAGTCTCCCACATGTGAACACTTCACATGAACAATTATTTATTACTCATTATTAGTCATAAAAACTTTTAGATGGTTGCATAATAGAAAACATAAACATCACATGTATATTATTGGGACATAATATGGAATTTATTAATAACAAATAGATAACACTTAAATCCAATAAACATTGTTTAAAATGGCAAGCAAAGAAACTGCTTTTTAGGGCATATTTCCAACACCATTATATACCAACTAAGTCTCTTTAAGGCTTAGGAACCCAAAACTAAAATATTCTTTTATTCTAAATTCCCAAATGAAATACCCTTCCAAGTCTTCAATACTCGGAATTCTCAATACTTGGAAGATCATATTAAAACTAATCATATAAGTGACCAATTATCTAATTGAGGCAAATAAGGTAAAGTCAATCTAACATGGCTTAACCAATGAACAAATATCTATTAGACACCAAGGATATAGCAATCCATGGAGTACAAAAATCGTGCATATCTCAATAAGGTAAGTTGTATACATAATGAAAAGCTTGGATGAATAAATAAACCCAAATAACAACACATCTAAAGTCATAATAATAAGACTTTATAAAATCTCTAAACTCGGATTCAAAATCTAAAATTTCTCCATTCATACAAGACTCCAAGCCAAATACCATAACCAAGTTTTATTTAGCAAAAATTCTTCTAACAATATATTATAAATATGACATCTTCGACACATGCATAATCTTCCAAGAATATATACTTATACCGCATTAAACCACACCAAGGGTTTCCTTAAAAGAGTTTCCTTACAAATACAAACGTGTTGCAAAATGTTTTCACACAAATTTTTTCATAAACATCTCATTTTTAAGTCCAAGTCAATTTATAAATCAATTGGCCAAAACCTTCCTTAGTTTCAAAATCAAGTACCAAGTACAAACTCAGTAATATTTAGCAAGAATATCTACTAAATTTAAAACTAAGAAAAATATTTGAAATTTTAAGTTTAGAGAAATTATCTTGGTCTAAATGATTTTACAACGAGTACTACCAAATATAGAATAAGATTTTCACTTGTATCACTACCACAACTTTGTATAAGTAAGTGTTTATACTTTATAATAAGATAGTCTCACAAATCCCTATCTCAAATAACCCATAAATTTTTAAAATCATACATCCATTGAAAAAGTGAATTACTTTAACTTAACTAATACTTATGTTTAAAAATATTCATAGTTTATTCAGAAATAAACATGCCACATTGATAAAAATGCAAAAGTGCTCATTGTTCAAAACTTGAATTATTAAATTGAAATTTCCAAATATTTTAAAATCAAGTAGTTAGGTTTTAAGTCTAACAAAATTCTGAAAAATCCATCCCATTAAAGGGCTACAAAAGTAAACTTGGATAAACTAGTGCAATATTATATTTAAGCAAACTCAACATATCATACCATTATTACTCTATGTAAATAGAATTATTTGTGTCTTTTTACTTATAAATTTTATATGTTTTTATGTATTTTTATTGTACTATTTAAAGTAATTTAAGTTATTTTATTTTTACATTCTAAGTATTCAGATTTTTAGTTAATTTGATTTTTAGTTAATTTGATTTTTAGTATTTTATTTTATCATCTTTTATTTTATTTTATTTTATTTGAATTAGGATTATTTAGGTTTTGAAATAAGCTTCATTTGAATTTTATTTAGTTTAGATTTACATTTTATTTAGGTTTAATTCTAATTTAGTTTGATTTAATTTATGTTTAAATTTTATTCTGATTTAGATTGAAGAAAAAGAAATAAATTATGGAAAAAAGAGGAAGTTTGGGCACAATTCTGGCCATTTGATCGAGCTCCAGGCCACTAGGCGAGCGAGTGTTCGGCACACACGAGTGCAGTGAATTGAAGAGCAGGAAATGTATGGGCCCCACATTGTCAGTGGCCTTTAGGCCGTGTCGAATCCCATGCAGTGCATTCTAAGTGCTATTGGTTAATCTGCCATTTAAAAGCCGCCATTTCAACCCATTGATTTTGATGTTTTCTTCAGCCAATCTGAAACAACTTTTATGTTGTGCTCAATAGTTTTCGCCACACTAGATCACACCATGAGGCTCATAAACGTGAGAATAAAGAGAGGAGAGAAAGAGGAAATTGCGAGAGATTTTGACAGATCATATGGCTATATAAATAGCGAGAACATGAGAGAAAAACATACACTAATTTTGAAAGATAAAATTTCACTTTTCCGGAGAGAAAGTGTGAGAGATAAGTTCAAAGTTAGGCTAATTTTTTGAGAAACTAGAGAGGTAATCTTAATTGTGTAGTTTTTCTAGTTTCTAGTTTTGATTCCTAAGAATGCTTCAATGCTTATATATTTGGTTTGTTAAATTCTTCAATATTTTTAGTCTCAATACATTATTTTCTAGTTTCTCATAAAAATGCAGTCATGTTTTCCTTATTTGGTTATTTAAATTAGATTATAATTATATTTGTCTTATTAGTTGATCTTTTACTGCAGTATTGTCTCTATGATATATTGTCGATCTTAGATAACTAGTAAGATAAATTATTTTGGTATTAATTAGAAGAATTTCTCATACTAAATACTTTAGATTAATATTTATTCTTTAATGCTATATTTTTCGGTTATATATTTAGGATGTGAAATATATAATTGAGTAACAAATAGGAATCAAAGTTGTTAACAGTTAAATGAATAATTAAGTGAATCTTGAAGCCCTGATTTTCTCATATAGATATTTTTTGTTTATATTTTTGTGATTATTTTAATTTATTGCTTAGTTAAATTTTAGTTTCAATATTTTTTTATTTTTTATTATCTTTTTATTGTTGATTTACTTCTTTATGGGATTGATACCTTAATCTATACTGCGATAACTGCTAGTATATTTTAAGCATAGATATACCAATTTGTCAATCCACAACTAATATGTCATGCAAAAAGTATCATATATTTGAACATTTCAACATAAGCACCAATCACTATTTACTCAAACCAAGTAATTAAACGGATATCAAAATAAATGAAATGAAATTACATCCTAAAAACTCACGAAATATTGGAGCAATTTGAGGTATGTAAGATACCAAGTATGAGATAGCTATCATAGAAGCTATAAGGTTCACACATAGCTTACTACCTGAATGGACATAGGAGTACAAAAATAAACATCTATTCGAATCAAGGAATTTCAACAAGAGTAGAATTCACTAGTCTCATGTCAATCTCAACACTTCTAAGATTAGAATTTCTGGGATATAACTAGTTCTTGGATATTAGAGTTTTACTCTAAAGAAATAAGCCAATGATTCAGACAAATCGGAGCAAATAATCTAATCTTGGCTAAACAATTAGACATAGAGAAAAAAAAAAAGAAGATGGAGGAACCAACCAATGAAAAGGTATAGAACTACAAGAACAAACTAAGCAACTTATCTAGCTATCAGGACAACTACCCTAGATAAATAAACATCTGAAAGTAGAAGAAGTAGGAGGTGAGTATGTAAATTCTTAGTAAAGATTTAATTATTCTAACCAGAATATAAATACGTACTTCCAAAATCCTATATGGTCAGTGAAATATTCAACAAATTTACAAAAATTCAATTAAAATCATGGTCTAAGGGTTCAAAATTCCAAACTATAGTAAAACATCAGCTCAAAACAAGTATATATTATTTAAGTCAAGCACATAGCAAGCGATACAGTCAATAACATGTCTGAGCCACCGAAATTGGTGTAACTCCCTTAGAATCTCTAGACTTGCAATCTTAGTAGAATTATTATTAATAAACTTAGTGTCAAATTTTAATAAGTTTACGTTTACAAATACTTAAAATTATATGTGTAGTATTATTTTAATGTTAAATTTTATTACGTGAGAAAACCATAGTTATCTCTTATTTTAACTTAGAAATTCTAAGTTAGTTTTCCTTAATAATAATCTACAAAAATTATATTATGTACATCAATATAACTTAATTAAGAATGTGACATGTTTATTTCACATTAATAAAATTATTAAATTTTATAACCTAAAGTTAATGGCTGTACCAAAATAGTATCATGCCATAATTTGAATGGCTAGGATTTAAGTATACAAAGAATTAAGTAGACAAATCAATTTAAAGGTGGAAAATAAGTTGTAGAAAAAGATGAAGAGTAGTGATGTTTTACCTTAGGAAGGTAATAACTTTAAATTAATGGAATAGAAAAGGAAAGGGATAAAGTTAGTGAGTAATTCTAAAAGATAGGAAAAACGAAAATGATAATAGAAATATTCTTTAGAAATTAGTGGCCATAATTCAAAGTAGAAGACATAGACAAAACTAATTAGTAGCTTTTGTCTCCAAAATAATTCAAAAGGTATAAAAAGATTAATATAGTGGAGACTTTCTTTGGAAGCTAGTGTTATTGGATTCCAAATAATTGAAAAATAAGAAAGATTAGAGACAAAAAAGTGGATGAGTGAAAAATAAAGTAAAAGATAAAGTAATGGAGAAGAAAAAGAAGATATGTTGACAAATTTGTAATAATAGTGCTTGGATTATCTGATGGAATGTAAAAGTGTGTATTATTGGATACCTCTTATGGATGGCCTATCAATTCAACCTACATTTGGCAATTCAAATCCATACTTAACCTTTCAATTACTTTGCCAAAACTATCTTCATTTTTCTAATTATCCTTTCTGAAAAAAAAAAGAAAAAAAAAACTCTTTCTATCTCACTTTCTTCCAAATCCATAAGAGCTATAATATTTTATCCATCGACTCTAGAAATTAAGAATTATAATTAACACAATAGAGCAGAGCACCTAGTTTTGTGGTGGAGATATAAGAAAGAAGATTCAAGTTTAGAAGGTAAATATTCCCTCACCTTGCTTGTTATATGTTTAAATAGATTCTGTAAAAGAATAAACAAGTAATAATATATTTGATCTACTTTAAATGTTATATAATTTATATTACGTTTAGACTTATTTTGTTGATTTCCTAAGCCTCTAAATATGAATACTTCATAATAATAAAGGCTAAATAATAATAATAATAGTAAAATCAAAATGACTAAACACAAAAGTGGAAGATTTTTAAGTGTATGACCCTAAAATAAAATATTCATATAAATGAATCAAGCTTAATGATTTAGACTTAGATCCTTAAGAACAGATTTTTACCCATTAAAAATGCTTTCCAAAAATTAAAGATGTTTGCTCAAAAGTTGAAAGAGCTAAAATGCAAAAACTTTGAGTATTTGAGTCAAAAGTGTAATTTTTATAAAATATGCGTCGAATATGTGAGAAAGATACTTTAGCCAGTTTTAAGACCATATTAAATTATAATTAAGAAAACTTAACTGATTTAGGATAATATTAATCAAATCAACAACCAAATTATTGATAGATTAAAAAGATCACTATGATCAAGGTTAAGGAGAATTAAATCTCATCCATCTAAGTTGAAAGTATAAATTAGTCAATAAATATAACATGACACTATTTCTCAAATGAGAAGTTTTATATTTGATCAAGACTGAGTCTTAAATGTTTTAAGTCTACTAAGTAATTAGAAGTTTTAAAAAAAATGTATAAGGCCACTTTAAATTACTCTAACAAATAGGGTATATATATGTCAAGGCAAAACTTCGACCTAGACGTACGTAATTTATTAGTAGAACTAGGACAACCATATTAAGAGATAAGTACAATTTCACCTATAGCATGGATGACTTGAAAATGTTTGTAGTATGATATATGCTTATAAAGATAAGGACAATTTCACCTATGGCCTATGTATAATATGTGCTTATAAAGATACATTTCCAATACTATAAAAATGATGTATGCTTACTTTACAATGTTAATACTTTAGCATACTTTAACAAAGGAAATGCTATGATAATGGAATATAAGTTTGGAATTGTTATTGAAATGTACCCACTCATGTTAAGAGAAGACTAAATAAGATAAAGAATTTAAAGGTGTCGTACCAACCTCCACTAGGTGAAGACATCCGAGGGAAAAATAAAACCGACCTCCGCTAAGCGAGAATTTCCGAGGAAAAGTATGTTAAGACTATGACTGTAGATGTTTTCTGTTCGGTCGCTTCTCTGGTTCCCCGTTCGGTAGTGCGCACTCGGTACGTACACCTAGGCTCATAAGAAAGATAAAAGACTTTATGATCAAGAATGAGATAAAATCATGATACAATATCTTATAATAAAGCATAAAGTAATGATTTCATAAAACTACATAGCCATACTTTCATAAAAGATTGTTTGCTTTATATTTTGTGAGAATTACATTGTACTTACTAAGTAAAAGCTCACATTTTATGAGTATCCATGCTATAGATACCAAAGAAAAGAAACCTATGATTTAATTGATAGGTTAGCTAGAATTGAGGTGGGGAGGAATGCAAAGTACGGGTAATAGAATACCACTACTATAATTACTTCCACATATATTCTTATTATGAGACAAATGATTTCAATTATGTAAGTTTGATGTTGTTTGAAAACGTAGTTATAAATTGGCATTTTATTTCATAATGCATGATTTTATTAAATTGAACTTGAAAATGTATTTTGATTGAATAAATTTAAACAAATTTATTTCAAAATTTCTGAAAGAGAAAATATTTTGATTTAAATAAATGCAAAATACAAGGGGTTCTGTCAAAAAGACCCAAACTGTCCAAGGAGAGCTTAAGACTTAAGTGGTCCATATGTGACCTTCCTCCTCACCTGGGAGCTCTTTATAGTTGTGCATTATTTAAATCACCTTAATAAAAAGTTTGTAAACAAATTTAAATAAATGATACTTAACCATCGAGAAGCATTTTACTTGTTTTCAAAATTTAAGTAAATGGTTAGTTATGAATATAAATCTCTTAAAAAGAAATAAAAGCATAAAAAAAAATTTGTCATGAATTTTCAGCATCTAAATTTCTCTTTTTAAATAAGTAAGCTAAGAAGTAAGTAGTTAAGGTCCGAAAAGTTTGGTCGTTATAGTTGTCATCAGAGCGGGGTATCCTATCGTCCTACCTCGCATCCCTTCTCAATATTTCAGACAACTCAAGTAAGTAGAATTTTTACTTTGTATATTATTTAACCTTAAGAACGTATTATGTAGTAGTAATGGATACCCCAATAATCGACATTCCGATGGACCGAGAGATTACCAAACCTCAACTTTTTGGAGCTACAACAGTGACTGCCTTCAGAGTAGGATGACCACCATACTACTTGGGTGAATCTACACTTGAAGCATTAGGGAATTAGCTTCACGAAACAGAACAACTTTTATGAGCAGATCGCATCTAGGAGTATGAATGGACCACTCTTGCAGTCAGGTAACTACGAAATAATGCTCGAGCATGGTAGGGAGCATCAGGACACATAGCAGACAATATGAGTTAGAAAATATTTTAGAGATTAATCATAGCACGCTTTTCACAAATAGAACAACATAATAATCCAATAGATATCCCGACATCAAAGACTCAATTATAAGAACATGCTTTTGACTTTGTAAGAAATAGATGGGAATCCCGGCCAGGCGAATCTATAGAAGAATATAACATCTGTTTTTTTGAGGAA
This sequence comes from Parasponia andersonii, assembly GCA_002914805.1. Taxonomy (NCBI): domain Eukaryota; kingdom Viridiplantae; phylum Streptophyta; class Magnoliopsida; order Rosales; family Cannabaceae; genus Trema; species Trema andersonii. The sequence goes on from JXTB01000293.1 coordinate 221,988, forward strand.
GTAGTTTGCATATTCCCTCCAAAATAGCCTAATAGTATCTTGCTTACGACCTATTGGAATGGAATCCCAAGTCATATCTGAAGACGCATGCGGAATCCACTTATTGATATGAATCTTGAACACATTATTTTAGAGGCAATTCATACGGAAGAGGAATATTAAAGGAAAATGGAACAGAGTATAGCTAAAGGATCATCTCGCAGAAATACCATAAGAACACCTTTCCAACAAGGAGACCCCGAAGAAAGGCAAAGAAGGGTACAACTGCGAATAGATGCGGAGAGAACCATGCCCACTGGATAAGGACATACTAATAACAATGAGGAAGACTCTAAAGAGGACCCAGAAGAGATTAAGTATAGAATAGACTAGAAATGTTTATATGTTCTTAATTTGTACTTTAATTAATGAAATGATATAATTATGAAACAACATATGTCTGATTACTTAATTCATCCTTTTTCTTCATAATCAAAGTTGAGATAACTAATAATACCTTGAACTAATAGGAGTCAACTAAAAATAAAAAATGCCAAAAGAGAGGGGAAGACCACGAGTCACTTCAATAAATGCACCTAAAACACCTGGCCTAGGTAATCTTGTAGCTAACTTGCAACAACGACTCCAAGCTCAAGAAGAGAAGAAGAGGAACCTTTGTGAGCAACTAAGGAAACAACTCCAAGAGAATTTCAAACCTTAAGTTGACAATGAAGTACTCTATCTGAAGAGGAAGAGCCAGAACTACAACTAGAACCTGTAATACATGATCGACGCATGGAGTGTCAAGAACCACTTTATGAACCCTTCAAAAAGAAGCATCTTGCTAAGTTTGAAGGATCGATAGAACCTTTGGTGGCCAAAGAATGGTTATTGTCAATCCAAATTATCCTAGATTTTATGAACTTTAGTGACCATGAAAATGTGTTATGTATATCTTATGTCCTAAGGAAAGATGCACGATATTGGTGGGAGATAGATAAGATGAGAAGAAATGTTAGAGAAATGTCGTGGAATGACTTCATCCATGAATTTAACCAGAAATACTATAATCATATGGCGATACGGGCCCAGCAAAATGAATTCATTAATATCAAACAAGGGAATATGACAGTCATCGAGGCCGTACAAAAGTTCGACCAGCTTGCAGGACTGTGTCCCTATTTGGTACTCACTAAAGAGGAATGAGTAAGGAGGAAGCTCGAAATATTTCACCCTGAATTAGCAGTTATCATTGATAGTGGTGACGATCCACCAACTACAGTCACAGAATGTGTAGGAAGGGCACTCCAAATAGAATATCGTCTTGCCCAAGCCAATGAAGAATGACAAAAATATTTCGAATCAAAGAAAAACCAATGCGGGCAAGCTAAATCAAATCAGGACAACAACCAAAGAGGATTTGGGACCCAATCTGGCCATAACAAGAACTAGAACAATAACAACCGCAATAATTATAGTGGAATGAAGAGAATGAATAACTTTGATGGCCAAAGAAACCAAAAAGGAGAGCCTCAACAACAAAAGAAAGTCAAGGTAGAATTTCCACCATGTCCTAAGTGTGGGAAGAAACACCCTAGGGAATGTCATTTTGGCTTAAACACCTGCTACCTCTTTGGAAGAGGGTTATTATGCTAAGAACTGCTACAGTAAATAGAATCAAGCTAACCTTCCAACAACGTCTAAGCTGCAAGGACCTCAAATTCACAATATGCATATCAAAGTTGAAGGACCTCAGATTGGTCAAGGAAGATTAGAAGCACCTCCAGAAACCACTGCTCAAGTTTACACCTTTACGAAGGAGGACGCAGATACAGGAATATCTAATGTGGTCACAAGTCAGCTGTCTGTTGCCACTCAAAATGCATATGTCTTATTTGATTCTAGTGCTATGCATTGTTTTGTGTCATATTTGTTTTCCAAAAGAATAACTCAGAATAGTGATAGAATGATTAGAACTTTAAATATAGCTCTACCTTCAGGTGAAACTTTGACAACGAATTATTGGATAAGACATGTTCTAAGAATTATAGCTGCTAGGGAACTGTATGCTGACCTAGTCATCCTAGCAATGATTGATTATAATGTCATTCTAGGAATGGACTTTGTGGGAAGGTAAAATACTAACATTAAATGTCAAAGTCGAAGGATCACGTTCAAACCTCTAAGAGAAGAAAATTTCACTTATAATGGAGATACTAAAAAGCAACCTCGAGTGATGATCTTAGTAATACAAACAAGGAGAATGTTGAGTAACGGGTGTCTGAGATATCTACTTAATATTCTAGATAAGAGTAAAGAAGAAAAGAAGAGGCTAGAAGATGTAATCTTCGTCAAGGAGTACATTGATGTATTTCCCGATGATCTACCAGGACTATTACCAGAGCAAGAAATTTCCTTTGAGATTGAATTACTACCCGGTACTGTCCTTATTTCGAAAGCACCTTACAGAATGGCACCTGCTGAGCTTAAAAAGCTATAAACCTAACTATAAGAGTTTTTAGACAGGGATTTTATCCGACCAAGTCACTTACCATGGGGCGCACCTGTTATATTCGTGAAGAAGAAGAATAGAACATTCATAATGTACATCGACTACAGAGAATTGAATAAGGTGACCATAAAGAATAAATATCCTTTGCCAAAGATAGATGACTTGTTCAATCAACTAAAAGGAGCTACAGTTTTCTTAAAGATCAATTTGCAATCGGGCTATCATCAACTAAGAATTAAAGAGAGTGATATTTCGAAGTCTACCTTTCGAATATGATATAGGCATTATGAGTACTTAGTGACACATTTTGGGTAACCAATTCTCCTATGGCATTTGTGAACCTGATGAATAGAGTGTTCAAGAAATAATTGGACAAATTTGTCATAGTCTTTATCAATGACATCTTAATTTACTCAAGGTCTCAAGAGGAACAAGAACAACAACTCAAACTCATATTATAGAAGTTAAGGAAACATCATCTCTATGCCACCAATATAGAGAAGTGTGGCTAGATTTCTCCATTCTTAGGACATGTGGTTGCAAAGGAAGGAGTTACTGAAGTGAGACATTTCTTAGATCCTTCCAAGATAGAGGCAGTGAACAATTGGCCAGCACCTAAAACCATGATTGAAATGAGGAGCTTTTTGGAATTAGCTGGCTATTATCGAAGATTTGTAGAAGGATTATCAAAGCTCATTGCTCCCCTCACGGCCCTTACAAAAAAAGGGAAGAAATACAAATGGATAGAGAAGTGTGAAGAAAGCGTCCAAGAGTTGAAGAATAGGCTTACTAGTGCACCTATACTACTATCCCATCAAACGAAGGACAGTTCGACATTTATAGTGATGCGTCGAAGTTGGTACTAGGAGCAGTACTAATGCAAAATGGAAAGGTCATGGTATATGGTTCTCGACAACTAAAGGAGTATGAGAAAAACTATCCAACTCATGATCTAGAACTTGCTGCTGTAGTATTCGTTCTCAAACTTTGGCGATACTACTTATACGGGGCTCAATGTCGAATCTACACTGACCATAAAAGCCTGAAGTACATATTCACTTAGAAAAAGTTGAACATGAGGTAGCATAGATGGCTTGAGTTAGTAAAGGATTATGATTGTGAAATCTTGTACCACCCGAGTAAGGAAAACAAGGTTATAGATATGCTAAGCAGAAAAACGATTTCAACTCTGGTGTCAATAAAAGCCTTACCTAAACCCTTACAAGAGGAGATAAACAACGTCAGTTTAGATTTAATGATAGGAAAATTGTCTATATTAACTCTTAAACCAGACATTTTTGAGAATATGAAGGAAACCCAAGAGCTTGATCCTATCTTAGCATGAATTATGGAAGACATTGTAGAAGGAAAACTGACTGAGTTCAGCCTCTCTTCTAACAGAATTCTCAAACTGAATGGTAGATTATACATAACCAATGATGCCAAAATGAAGAATTAGATCCTTTCTGAGGCACACGAGACCCCTTATTCTATCAATCTTAGTGCGACAAAGATGTATAACGATCTAAAGGAACACTTTTGGTGGAATGAAATGAAAACATATGTTGCTAAGTATGCACAAAAGTGCTAGATGTGTCAAAAAATCAAAGCTGAACACAAGCGACCTACTGAAGAATTTCAACCAATTGAAATTGTAGAATCGAAATGGGAGAAAATTGCTATGGATTTTATGGTTGGATTACCAAGAACGCTAGAAGGATATGATGCAATATAGGTGATTATGGATCGACTAACTAAATCAGCACACTTTCTACCAATGAAAATCACTTAATCATTGGAAAAGTTAGCTGAATTATACGTGGCTGAGATAGTCAGACTACGTGGAATACCACAAAATATCATTTCTGATCGCGACATTCGATTTACCTCCACTTTTTGGAGAAAAGTCTAAGAAGCCTTAGGTACAAAGCTAAATTTTAGCACGGCTTTCCATCCTCAAACTGATAGGCAGTTAGAACGAACTATCCAAACTTTAGAAGATATGCTTAGGGCATACATCATGGACTTTAAAGGAGCATGGAATAAGAAACTTCCATTGATAGAGTTCTCCTACAATAACAATTACTAGGCCTCTATCAAGGCAGCATCTTTTGAAGTACTTTATAGAAGAAGATGTAGATCTCTAATCCATTGGTTTGAACCTGGAGACAAATATTTAGAAACCACTGATTTCATAAAGGAAACTACTAAAGCTATACAAAAAATAGGAAAATGATGGAAACTGCTCAGAGTAGACAGAAAAGCTATGTAGACAAGCAAAGAACTCCATTAGAATTCCAAGTAGGAGATGCAATTTTTCTCGAAATAGCACTAATAAAGGGAAAATGAGGAAAATTGAGTCCAAGATACATTGGACCATTCAAAATCTTAGAGCGTATTGGCAAAGTAGCCTATAAGTTAGCTTTACTACCTGAATTAGCATCAGTGCATAACATATTCCATATATCTATGCTGAAGAAATACATCTTAGACCCCGTCACATGTTTTGAAGCATGAACTTGTTGAAGTTCACGAAGACTTGACATACGAGGAGAAAATGGTGAAGATTTTTCTCGTGAAGAACAGACTCTTAGAAACAAGACCATACTTTCAGTTAAGGTACTGTGGCGAAACCACAAGATCGAAGAGCCTACTATGGATAGCCTATAAATAGATCTTTCATTTAGCAATTCAAATCCATACTTAACCTTCCAATTACTTAGCCAAAACTATCTTCATTTTTCTAATTATCCTTTCTCGAAAAAAAAAGAGAGAAAAAAAAAACTCTTTCTATCTCATTTTCTTCTATATCTATAAGAGCTATAATATTTTACCCATCGACTCTAGAAATTAAGAATTATAATTAATAGAAGAGAGTACCTATTTTTGTGGTGGAGATATAAGAAAAAAGATTCAACCTTGGAAGGTAAATATTTCCTCACCTTGCTTGTTATATGTTTAAATAGATTTTATAAAAGAATAAATGGATAATAACATATTTGATCTACTTTAAATGTTATATAATTTATGTTATGTTTAGACTTATTTTGTTGATTTCTTAAGACTCTATATATGAATACCTCATAATAATAAAGGCTAAATAATAATAATAATAGTAAAATCAAAATGACTAAACACAAAAGTGGAAGATTTTTAAGTGTAAGACCCTAAAATAAAATATGCATGGAAATGAATCAAGCTTAATGATTTAGACTTAAATCCTTAAGAACATATTTTTATCCATTAAAAATGCTTTCCAAAAATTAAAGATGTTTGCTTAAAAGTTGAAAGGGCTAAAATACAAAAACTTTGAGTATTTGGGTCAAAAGTGTAATTTTGAAAAAATATGGGTCGAATATATAAGAAAGATATTTTAGGCAGTTTTAAAATCATATTAAAGTGTAAAAGTTAATAAAGGAAGAATCTGTAACAAAAAGATAAGTTATTACTCAATATTTACTATTAGAGGGCATAAATGTTAGAAATCTTAAGATTATAGACAAAAATATAAATTATAAAACTTGAAATTTTGGATTGAAAATTTGGTATAAGAATTAATAGAAAACTTTATTTTAAATCTCTAACTGGGATAAGAAAAGATTTACTTAAATTTAAGACATGAAATCTATTATAGGAAATAAATAATGTATGTCTCTACTTGTATTTAGCCTAAGTTTAGTGATGGACCTAAAAAGTGTGATCAATGCCTAATAGTATTTAATCCAAGTATGATTTTAGATTTTAAATCTGTGTAGTGATTAATGTGTTTGACGCACTTATCATATTATGACCCTTAATTACGAATAAAGAAATTAATCAAGAAGAGTTCAAAGTATTTGATGAAAAGAAATATAATTAAGGAAACTTAACTTATTTAGGATGATTTTAATCAACAACCAAATTATTGATAGATTAAAACGATCACTATAATAAAGGTTAAAGAGAATTAAATCTCAGCCATCTAAGTTAAAGGTAATTAGTCAATGAATATAACATAACATTGTTTCTCAAATATGAAGTTTTATGTTTGATTAAGATTAAATCTTAAATGTTTTAAGCGTACTAAGTAATTAGAAGTTTAAAAAAAAAAAGAATAAGGCTACTTTAAATTACTCTAACAAATAGAGTATGTATATGTCGGAGCAAAACTACGACCTAGACGTACGCAATTAACGAGTGGAACTAGGACAATCATATTACGAGGTAAGTACAATTTAACCTATGGCATGGATGGTTTGAAAATATTTCATGTTTACAGTATGATATGTTTGAAATTATTTCATGTATTAACTTGCCTTTATATTATTAGTGTATGGCCTATGTATAATGTATATTTATAGAGATACATTTCTTATGCTATAAAAATAATGTACAATGTTATAATGTAAAAATACTTTAGCATACTTTAACAAAGAAAATGCTATAATAATGGAATATAAGTTTGGGCTTATTTTTGAAATGTACCCACCCATATTAAGAGAAGACTAAATAAGATAAAGAATTTAAAGGTGTCGTACCAACCTCCACTAGGTGAGGATATCCGAGAGAAAATAAGACTGACCTCCGCTACGCGAGAATTTCTGAGGAAAATTATATTAAGATTATGACCGTAGATGTTTTCATTTGGGTCACTCCCTTGGTTCCCCGTTTAGTAGTGTGCGCTCTGTATGCACACCAGGGCCCATAAGAAAGATAAAATCATGATAAAATATCTTATAATGAAGCATAAAGTAATGATTTCATAAAATAGCATAACCAAACTTTTATAAAAGATTATTTGTTTATAAGTAAAATGTTTGTGAGAATTACATTATACTTGCTAAGCGAAAGCTCACATTTTAAGAGTATACATGCTATAGGTACCAAAGAAAAGAAACCTCTGATTTGATTGATGGGTTAGCTGGAATTGAGGCGAGAATGAATGCGAGGCACGGGCAATAGAATATCACTATTAAAATTACTTCCGTATATGTTCTTATTATGAGACAAATGATTTCAATTATGTAAGCTTGATATTGTTTAAAAACGTACTTATAACTTGGCATTTTATTTCGCAATGCATGGTATTATTAATTGAACTTGAAAATGTATTTCGATTAAATAGAATTTAAATAATTAAAAGATCTAAAAGAGAAAATATTTTGATTTAAATAACTACGAAACACTACGAGTTCTGTCAAAAAGACCTAAACTGTCTAAGGAGAGTTTAGGATTTAAGTCGTCTGTATGTGACCCCTCTCCTCACCTGAGAGCTCTTTATGGTTGTGCATTATTTAAATCACCTTAATAAAATGTTTATAAACAAATTTAAATAAAGGATACTTAACTATCGAGAAGCTGTTTTCAAAATTTAAATAAATGGTTAGTTATGAATATAAATCTCTTAAAAAGAAATAAAAGCATAAAAAAATTTGTAATGAATTTTTAGCATCTAAATTTTTCTTTTTAAATAAGTAAGCTAAGAAGGTAAGTAATTAACGATCCAAAAAATCGGGTCGTTACATAAATATATAGTTGAAAGTTTGAATATTTTTTCGAAAATATCTACTTAAAGGGCTTCCATAATAATTAGGTAATTGATCTAATATGGGTGAGATATTTTAATGGAGGAAATTTAATTTTTCCATCTTTACCAAAAAGATTATATTTTAGTGAATGAGTCTTTTTGATAGACTCGTCAAACCAAAAGGATGTAACATATTATTTGCAGATACAAGAACAATCTCCAAAGTCATGATATTTTTTGATACTATCTATGATACGATATGGAATAAGAATACACAATGAGTAAACTTATATAGAATTGAGCTAGTGATGATAAAAATAAGTTTTTTCTTATTTTTAAAAGAGGCGAAAAGATTACTTTGTGTGTTGAAATCAACCGATGTTGATGGTTCAATTGAATGAAAGGAGTATCTATCAAAATTTGAAAAATTTGATATTGAAATGAGCTTTGATCGAGGAATATTTTTTGAAATAATATTGGAGTTGTCACATTGATGATGCGTGGTATCATCTTGACTAAGTACAGAGTCTTCGCTCTGAAGACAATAACGACGTCTTTTATACTAATGTCTTGATGATGGAAAATTTGCTGACGTTATTCTATTGTTTACCTAACTAAAAGAGTAAAACAAAAATATTATTATCTCAATAAGTTTTGTGTCAAATTTATGGAATAATATGCTTATCTCATTCATAGATAGTTTTTTTTTTTAGGTTTCTTACACATATAAATATATATATGTATATATTGTATACATATTTTTTTTGTTGGATTATATATGTTATATTAATTTAACTTTAAATAATCATTGTAGTAATATTGTTGTATAACTATATTTAGCTTATTTATAACATTTTTCTTTATAAATTTTGGAAAATATGATGTTATGTTATGTTTTAATTTTTTTTATTGAAGTTTTGTCATTATTTTCAGTATTATTATCATATTGTTAACTACATACCTATTTTTTAGGTTATTTTGTATATTATTTCATTGTTATAATTATTTAATTTACTTTGATTTGTTATTATTTTTAAAAGCTTCGTTTTTATTATAATTTTTATATTTCTTTTTGTTCTTATTCATTTTTAAGGAGTTGATTTGTAGGTAGAAAAGACAGATTTGTTATAAAAGATATATGTTAATTTTAGTTGTTTATTATTATATACTTTATAAATTTATTTTCCAGTTATTGATTAGTGCTTATTACTTGTCTATATAAAAAGATTTTAGTTCTTTTTTTCAGTTATATAGTTGATATATTTATTTTGGATAAATTTATATGTTTTATCTATTGTAATTGTTTCTTATTAAGTAAAGTTTCAGATTCTTTTTGTTGTTTACTTTTTGTAACTAATTTTTTCGATTTTTTTTGGGGGAGGGGGGAAGGGAGCTATAATTTGAGAGTTTTAATTACGGATTTTATATCCAGTCTAGTCTAATGAAATTTCTTGCTTTCCTACTGTGAAATAAAGGATGTTTTTGCCCTTCTTTTTAGAAGATGTAAAGTTATTTAGATTTTTTTTTCAACTGCTTAAAAACAAGAATATTAACTTTTATTGATAAAAGTTTATACTGAGGTCTTGTTTATAATGTATGTAATAGAAAATTTTAATATTTGAATCTTTTCAAAACTAATTTGGTAATGATTACTAAATTTTTTTATTTTTTCACTATATTACTTAAGATATAATATTTTAATCATTCTGTATAAAAATGGAGTAAGTTTTATCTTAATTACTAAAGCTACATATTTACATTATCTTGTCAAAATATTTTGATAGTATTAACGTTTTTCCTATCTTTTTGCTTTCTTCCTAATATTATCTAGTCTTCTACTTTCTTTTCCATGTGCCCTTTTCTTTTTCTTTTTTTTTTTCAATTCAAATCTCATATTCCGAATATAAACATTTGGATATAAATTACTCAGAATAATTGTGTTTTTATTTCATTATCTAAGATCATTGTAATGTAAATATATGCTTTAAAATATGAGTGACTTAGATAAATTACAATTTCATTTTATTGGACAATATTATTCTAATCAGCCAAAAAAAAAAGAAAATACTTCATTTTCATTTTGTTATACTAAGTAATTCTAATTCAAAAAAAGGAAAGATATCATGATTCATTAGATACAAAACCAAAAGCATTAAATTTAGATAAACAAACTATTGGATTATACACGTAATAAAATTCATTACATAATAATAATGAAATGTATAAAATTCAGTACATAATAATAATAAAATGTCCTTAATAATTTTACAACAGTATCTATTACAAGGTATTTTTTTCTTTATTTCCCTTGTCCTACATTAAAATCTCTATCCTTTTCTTTGTGAGCAAAATTAGTAGGATTCTTCACCATGAATGAGGTATGATAAATTGTCTATGCTTATTATAATTATGTAATATATATAGATAAATATATTTGAATAATATATATATATATATATTTGGCTCAAATATATGGAAGTGTTATCAATATATGACGAATTTATGAAATAATACATTTTCAACTGTCTATTTAACTACCAGAGAAACGATTCCCTATTCATAGAAGAAAATCATTTCTAGCAATTGAATAGACAAATGAAATATTATCAATATATAAAAAAATTTGCCACATACGTTTATAATAATCAAATAATAAAAGAAAAATCACAAAAGTATAATATAAAGTTGCCCAAAAACTATAAATAAAAGCCAATAAAAGCTAAAACTTAACTGAAAAAAGGAAATGATTTTAAAGGAAGAAATTGGAGGGGAAGAAAACACGAGTCTTGAAAAGAGAATATACCAAACCAGGATTTATTCATAATAATAAAACAAAATTATAAAAAGACAGAAAAAGAAGAAACAAAATTAAAAAAAAAAACTCGGAACTCCTGTCTAAAATTCTTTGTTTTTAAAATTCTCATATTTTATCTTTTTAAAGCAGAGAATGAAAGCAAATACACACAACAATTTTTAGGCAACCAATATCATACTCCACATAATAAATAAGTAAGATAATCATCATCGCTAATAATACATAAGCAGGTTCAAGGCTAACAGCATTTAATAGAACATAACAGCAATGCATAATATTCAATACAACAATAAACAGATAAACATTTTTACATCATGTAAATCATACATGAAATAAGCATTAATGAAGAACATAGCAAAATATAGTCTCAACTTTAAAACAAAAAAACAGCAAAAAAAGAAATAGATAACAGACAATAATAAGAATTTATGATACCTAATATGCTCTTGAAAACAACTTTTAAAATCACTTTAGAAAAATAGAGATTGGACAATCACCAACAGAGATAGGAGCACAACAAAGAAAGTCAAGCAAGATATGAGTAAAGTAACTGTGTTTTAGGTAAGAACAGAAATAGAAAAAACTCAGACAGAAAAACCATGATAAATAATAAGAGTATATATGGGTAAATAGTAGTAGCAGAAATATAAAAAAGTACTAAAAAAATAAACACAGAAAATACATAGCAACATCCAGAGCCAACATGTAATGAGAAAAGAAATATATAAAAGGAAAAAAGAAAGTGAGAAAAAAAGGGAAACTTATCCAACACAAAAGTATAAAGACTAAAAAAATATAATATGTGATACAAAAGTTTAAAAAAAAAAAAAAGAAAATTCTAAAAATATATTTGAGGAAAATAACATAATTTTCTCTACTCTGCTTTTTCTTTTCTTTTTTTATTCATACTTTCTTTTTGTAAAATTCAATAATATAAAAATATCAACAGATCATTACATGAATCCGTATAATGAGGTCCTAATTCATAAATGCAGACAGACAAATCAACAAATATTAAAATACAAATCATCATTACTACCAAAAAAATCATTGAAAGGTAATGAATATCAATCAAGTGGAATGGAAAAAACAGAGACAATAGTTCATAAAATACTCGAGAAATTTACAAAGAGAAAAATAAAATATCTCCAAATCAGTATATATTTATTCTATACATATTCATGCATATTTACTTCAATAAAATCACTAACAAAGAAATAAAAAAGATCAAATGACCATACTCGTTCAAAGACTATGAACATGGATTCAGTGAAAAAAAAATAATTACACTTCAAGGAATGACAATCAGTTTGACCTCACTTATTCTCTCCAACATCACAAAAGAATCTCTCCTCCAAATGTAGGCCTACACTACAACCTGGGGCATTGAAAAGAAATCACATTACTAAACTTCAGACAAAAATTAAAAAAGAAAACAGAAGGGGAAATGGCATTGTTATATCTACAGTACAAACCTCCTAGAAAGATTATCCTCAGCTAATCAAATTAAAGACCCATAAAATTCAGATAATTTTTTTTAAAAAAACAAAAAAAAAACAAAAGGGGAAAAAGGCATTATTGTCTCTACAGTACAAACTTCCTAGAAAGATTATCCTCAACTGATCAAATTAAAGAACCATAAAATTCAGACAATTTTTTTTTTTAAAAAAAAAAAGACAAAGGGGAAAAAGGCATTATTATCTATACAGTAGAAACCTCCTAGAAAGATTATCCTCAGCTGATCAAATTAAAGACCCATATAGGTGACTGAAAGCTCGAAATGCAAATACATCGCGAACCATAGCTCAACAACATAATTGAAAAATATTTCTATAGCAAAATCAAATCGAAAGAAGAAAATGCAAATACATCAAACTATAGCCCAACAAAACATGTCTATAACAGAACCAAATCAGAAGAAACTAATCATAAAGAGGCGGAGTGGGGGAGGGAATCAGTTCATGCATAAACTAAAATACAACGATCCAAAGTAGGGAAAAATATCACGCATAAAAAAAATTGCAAAAGAAGAAAATTTCAGAAAGAAAAAATACCGAATAAGGAGTGAAGACTACCACACCAATAAAAAGATCCACGATGATTTAATCATGGCAAAGTCTAAATCAGAGTAATCAGAGCTATATTAACAAATAGAACATCAAACAACAAACGATTAAAATAAAAAAAAATAAAAATAAAAAACAATGAATCAAAGAACCTCAAGAAGGGGCATGGAAGAAAAAGTGAGAGATTGAGAGAGAAATAATTATAGATCAACTAAACAAAGATAGAGAGAAAAGTGATCTTGAAGGATTTTTTATAGTAAAAAATAAGAGAGAAAAATAACATTAATAATTTAAGTTTTTTCATACACCTCATTATAATCGTCTATAATGAAGTGTATAAAACGATGATCTAAGAGTTAAAAAAAATGCTTACACATAGATTAACAATCTATATATAGTGGATGGCCCAGCCCATCACCTGTTTGGGCCACAACATAAATGGGTTTAGTCAGGCTGAATAAGGTTTACGGGGGAAGCTTATGGAGAGCCCCACATACCGTGTTTATGCAATATTAGCACCCGTGGTTGTACATTATGACGCATCTTATCATTTTAAAACAAATTTAACGAAAAGAAAGTAACAAGAGCACAAATTTATTCTCGTGTATGTGTATTAAAGTAACAGAAATTTTAAACTAAAATGGTATTAAACTTGATAATGAATTTAAAATGAATATTTTTGTTAAATTTGACTAATGAATGTGGTGTTAGTAATTTTTTTTTAGAATTTAGGGGTATTAACTTTGATAGCTTTAGTATAGAGGTACCACTGTAATTCCTTCATAAATCAGGCAGTGAGAATGGATATTTTCTTCTTTCCGATTATGGTGTCACACATTTCAGGTGACTCTCCTCATATGTACCAAATGACTTTCAGTTACTGTAGAACTACGATAATTTAAAAGTTCTAGAAACATGACGATGATGCTCTCCAATTGTTTAGTATTACAAGCCTGAAAATGGAAGTCGGCTGAAGGGATAGGCGATTTAGGCCAGGCCCCTAATTTTAGGCTTTATTTCAGATGATTTAATATTTTTTTTGCAATAATATCTCCTTAATGTTATATAATTCCGTACACAGTATATAAGTATATATCGATTACCATCTTTATCTATTAGGTTTATAGGGGGAAAAAAAATTGAAATTAAAAAATCCCATAGACTAGCGACGTCTTCTTTAAATACTTTCACCGCAAAAAGAAAAAACAAAACAGAAAAAAACGATGCGATTAATTTTTCTAATTAAGTTATGAAATTTTTTAATTAGTCTAATTAGATTATAATCAATATTTTTCGAAAAACAACGGAAAAAAAAGAGAAAAAAACTCTTATTACTGCTAATCTGTGCACATATTATTCTTCGATTGAATGGATTCACATTTAAGTCCAACCAATTCAATTTTTCAAACAAAAGAGTTTTGAATTTAGTTTTTTGAGTTCTTTATATTGTTATTATTTTCTCATACGTATGTTCTCTAAATTTATATTATTTTCTTATATGTATGTTCTCTAAATTTATATTGTAATATTATTTTTTTTATATATGTATGTTCTCTAAATTTATATTGTAATACTATTTTTTTTACTGCTTTTGTTATTTATTAGAACATGTTTCCGCTCTTACTGTGTTTAATTACTAGTAATAATTTATAAGTATGTCTAATAGAAAATATATACCTATACGAGAGACTTGAAAGAAAACACCAAGTTTTATTGTTAAGTTTTTTTACAAGCATTCCCAAAAAAGATGAAAACACGAGAAAAAATTTTGTTGTGGAACAATCAATTTGTTTTTTGTTTTTCTTAATTCCATAAAACACTGGATATAAGAGCCAATTACATTTTATTTAAAAAAAAAAACTAGATATAATAGCCAATCTTTGAGTGTAATGATTCAACTAATTATTATGTATCTCAAAAACTAGGAAAACGCTAAGACTCATCTTTAAAATTCCTCTTTACAAATTTCACCTAAGGTGATACGACCCTCTTGAATTCCATCATCATCTCCATTATCCAACTCAGATGTGTGAATCAACACCCATAATTTCGAAACCCAATGTCCAATAGTCTAGTGGTTAGAGCACGTATTTCCAGTGATTTGGACCTGGGCACGAGTATTTGGGCCGAAATGACTTTTTATTAGGAGAGTGGTAAATGCAGTCTTTTATTTTATTGTTTGACATTAGATTTGAACTCCACTGTTTATCTCACTTCACAATATCACAATAATGGAGTCCATGTCAAGCAACGAGTAATAGATTTAGGGTTGTTTGAATATATTTTTATTTTCTGTTTTCTGTTTAAATAAACAAAAATTTACAAATTTTTTGGGGAAACGTGCTTAGTAGTGTTGTTTTGTTCTCTATTTAAAAACAATTATAAACAAAATTTTTTAAAATAATGGAAGTGAAAATTTTCATTTCAAAAATTTTTTAAAACAGAAAGTAAATACAAAAGGTGGTATTTTACTAAATAAAAGTTTTTAAGTGGTATTTTGTAAATAAACTTTCCGAAGTGATTCTTTCTAAATAAAATTTTACAAATGAGGAAATTTGATTTTTTTAAGGGAAATTTTAAAAAAAATGAAAAAACCCAAAAATTGAAAATGATTGAAAAATTTCAAAATCCAAATAAAAAAAAACAACTTTAAATAAATGAAAAAAACCTGAAAGAAACAAACAAAGTAATTCCAAGAACAATGAAAAAAAACAATTTTTTTCAAAAAGTAACACTTTTAATATAAGTAAGATTTATAAAAATGTTACTTTTCTAAAATAACTTTTAAAAAATGATACTTTTCTAAATTACTTTGGAATTTAAAAAAAAAATCAGCCCATCTATAAGATATTTCAAGTTTTGGTATGTTGGGCTTAGAATTTTGTAAGAAACCTTTACAAATTAATATTTTCATCTATGGTATTTGTTCGGGATCAGACCTTATGTTCTTATTAATTAATAAGACCTGTGATTAATTAAAACAAAATACAGAATAATTGAGATTAAGGTTAGATCACAGAGCGTACACAGGAAGAGCTATCACAATACGTGCCACGTGTCAAAGTCATAGTAGGCGATCAAGGTAGAAAACGACATTTCCCATGGCATCTTTGCCACATTAGTGACTGTAGAAATGAATTGCTTAATGTACACATGTATAAGAGTCATCACAATACTATCTACGTGTTGAAGTCCTGATGAGCAATCGATAGAGAAAACGACACTTTCCACAGCGCCTTTGCCACGTTAGCGGTAGCAGGAATAATGTGCTTACAATATAACAATAATAACAATAATGGCGTAATAATAATGTAAGTGTTATCACAACACTGACAATGCGTATCGAAGTCCCGATAGGAAGTCACAATAAAGAACGATACTTCCCATGGCGTCCTTATACATAGGTGGTTACAGAGATAATTAGCTTATGGATCGACGATAATGTAATAATGCGGAAATAATAAAAAGGTCTAGTTCAAGGAAGTGAATAAACCTAACACAATATCTACTAGGAATTGGGTACATAAAATAAAGGGNAGTGAAAGAGAACACAAAATCTCAAACTTATGCCACAAATCAAGCACATAGTATGAGAAGAGTAGCTTGGGACCCATAAATCACTGAAGTGCAAGAGTTAGAAGCTACATGAAAAAAATTTTTGTTGCACAAGTTAGTAGAAAAAGTACGTTAAAATAATAAGATAATAGCAAAAGTTATAAAACTAATCGACTAATAAGAAAGTGGTATAAAACTAATTATGAAATAGGAAGTGATGTAAAATAATTGTTCGGCCTAGAATATGTGAATAAATAAGTGTGGACTTAGGAAGTAGATGTGTGAAAATGTCTAGGCCTATGTGAATATTTGTAGATATGTCAATAGGAATATGTGTATTTAGAGATGTGTGTACGTGTAAGTGTAAAGACTTGGTGACCAGGCTATATAAGTTACATGCCGATAAAAGTAAGATGAAGCTAGTAGTGATAATAACAAGGAAATAAAAAGGGAGAAAAAAGGAGACTTATCTTCGAATTATCAAACCAAGATGGTGATGGAGGTATTGATATTGAGCTTCGTATTCGTATTGGTAAACACATGAAGAGATAATGACGATGTTTGAATAAGATAAGGCCACGGGTTAAAAACAAAGAAACGAGTGATGGTAATATCAATTTTATGGAGCCATAGGTTTAAGGAAAGACAAATGATGTTGGTGGTGGTGTAAACATGAAGTATAGGGGTAATAAGATAATGAAGGAGTTTTGGTGACTTCGGGTGAGAAGTGAATGGTAATGTTGGTGGCAATATACCCACGGGTTAAAGGGGAAAGGAGAGATGGTAGTGGTGTTAAATATGTATGTAAAAGAAATTGAAGATGGTGATGATAATATGGAGGTTACAGATAAACACAAAGCAAGAGCAAGAGAGTGAAGAAGCTTGAAAACACAATTGATTGGAAATAAGGACAGAAAAAGAATACGGCTAAAGAAAAATAAGAGAGGTATTGTATTATAACTCATTAGGTTACAAATGAAAGTATTACCTCTCTATTTATAGGTAAAGAATTCCTTGTACAATAAGAGGATTTTTACTATAAGGAAATAAGGTGTCAAGTATCCATTAGCTAACTCATCTTAATGGACAAGAGAATTAGATATCAAGCTATTATTAGCTTAATATCACAACCCTAGCCTCAAACTAGATAATCGCGCGATACTTAATACAGTCCGTCATACTAAGTCAGCCTAACAATACTCAAGAAAATAGCTTAGATAAGAGACAAATTAGTAAAGGATAAGAGAGTTTGAGTGAATAAAAATTTTGTATTACTCTTAGAAAGCTTACAACTCTCAAAAATGGGACTTGTGTACAAATAGACCCAAGTGGCCCTTTATATAGGCAAAGCTTAAACCAACCAAGGGTTATAATCGTTTCAAGTGGCATGTTCTTACAAAGGATCTATAATCTTCCCAAATAAAAGAGTAATATCTACAAAGATATTTATATGGAGAAATCTAGAACAAGCATGGCCTAGATCTTTCTAGGAGGTTCACCCACTATCTTGGCTTTCCTAACCCATCTAGCACTATCCGGCCTTATTTAGAGCCACATAGGACTTAATAGCACCATCTAGAGTCTCTTAGTATGGCCAAGACCTCTCTTGATTATTCTAGAAGTGTCCACCATGTTCTGGGTCTTCCCCTATCCTCTTGGGTAAGTAGTATATATAGAGAATCTTAGAGCCATGGGGAGCAATATTTGAATTTTAGGGTGCCAAATGAGTAGGGCATAATACTTTTCCCTACTCAAGTTCAAAACGTCCCCTCTGCGCTATCAACTTTGAACCGCTCGATATGGTGTCTGAATTACCATAAGGTATCCTCATACTCCAAGCTAGCCTCAGCTTCAAGCAAAATCTTCCATTTCACTAGGTGTTCTCGATAATTAGGTATATTATGTCAGCAGATTAAGCGATCAGTCAGAATATTCTCCATCTCTTTATTAAAAGAGATTACCACCGCAATAGGAGCCCTTTTGGACTTGCTTCTTAAAGGGTCTTCCTCGTCTCTATGGTAGGATTTTAGTATGCTAACATGGAAGACAGGGAAAATCTTTAACTTGGTAGGGAGTTGAAGCTTATAGGAGACTTTACTCATATGCATGAGTACCAGAAATAGACCTTTGTACTTGCGCACCAACCCTTTATATACCTTTCTCAAGGTTTTGAATTGTAAGGGCAGTAACTTAACAAGGACTAAATCCTCCTCTTGGTACTCATTGTCTCCTTTAGAAGTTTTATTCAAGTAGGCCCTAACTAACTCCACTTGTTCATGCCATGCCTTAGCAAACTTGAATGCCGCTGGACTTTTCCCACCGTAATTTGTCACTAAGGTATATGGGGTCATAGGTTGTTGACCCATGACTATCTCAAAGGGGCTTTTACTTGTGGACTCATTCCTCTAGAGGTTAAAGGAAGATTAGGCCACGTCAAGTAAGTTTGCCCAAACTTTTTGGTTGGCACTTACAAAGTGCCTCAAGTATAACTCTAGTAAGGTGTTCACCCTCTCCATCTAGCCATCACTTTGGGGGTAAAAGCTAGTAAAAAAGTTCAAATCTGAACCCATCAACTTGAACAATTTTGTCCAAAACTTTCCAGTGAATCGAGGGTCACGATCACTTACAATGTTTGACGGGACTCTCTAGAGCTTCACAACATGCTTCTTAAAGAGCCACTCAGTCTCATCAGCAGGATAATTGGTGAAGCAAGTATAAAGATAGCATATTTGCTGAAGTGATTAACTACCACTATAGTACAACCAAAGCCTTCTGACTTAGGCAGACTAGTGATAAAATCCATAGAGACACTCTTCTATGGCCTCTCAGGAATAGGAAGAGGTTCTAACAATCTATCTGATGATTGTTGTTCCACCTTATTATGTTAGCATACAAGACAAGTTTGCACATAGGCCTCGACATCTTCCCTCAGTTGAGGCCAATAGTAGATAGCTTTGATAAGAGCAAGAGTGCATTACTGATCTAGGTGACCAGCCCACAAAGAATCGTGGTACTATTTAATAAGCTCTTTTCTTAAGTTCCCCCACCTAGGCATATACAGTTGATTACCTTTGGCGTAGAAAAGTCCTTGTTCAGCCAAAAGTGTCTCGTCTTTCCTTCCTTCACTAAAGGTAGCAGGCTCTTTGCAAGAACATTGTGTTCTAGCATTTCTTTGATTTTCTTTATCAAGGTGCTATCGGGCGTGCTTATGGCAGCTAGCTCTACCTTTCTACTTAGGGCATCCACCACCACATTGGCCTTCCTAAGCTTGTATTCAAGCTTATAGTCAAATTCTGCTATGAAGTCTTGCCACCGAGCATGCTTAGGACTCAACTTTTTCTGAGTTTGAAAGTACCTTATGGCTAAGTTGTCGGTTATGATCGTAAAGTGAGTACCCAACAAGTAGTGTCACCATATCCTTATGCAATGGCTAATAGCAGTCATCTCCTTTTCTTGCACCATGTAGCATCTCTTGGTGTCATTTAGCCTGCGATTTTCATAAGTAATGAGACACCCTTCTTGCATTAGTACTCTGCCAATAGCAAAGTCAGAGGCATCCGTGTGAAGCTCATAAGCTTTAGAGTGGTCAAGAAAATTAAGAACTGTCTCTTCGTTTACTGCCTTTTTCAAGTCTTCGAATGAAACTTGACACTCAGGTGTCCATTCTCAAGACTTGTTCTTCTTGAGCAAGTTAGTAAGTGGTGTTGCTCTTGCTGAGTAAGACTTAATGAACCTCCTATAGTAGTTCACAAGTTCGAGGAAATATCTCAACTCTGGCACCTTTGTAGGAAGTTTCCACTCTTGGATGTCTTATACCTTGGCTTCATCCATCATAAGTTTCCCATCCTTTATCTTATGTCCTAGGAACATCACTTCCTCTTGGGCAAAGGAGCACTTCTCCTTTTTGATGAATAGTTAGTTCTCCCTCAAAATCTCGAATACTTTCCTCAAATGTTCTAGGTGCTCTTCCATGGTTTTGCTATAGATGACTATATCATCAAGATAGACTATCTCAAACCGATCGAGGTAGGGATGGAATATCTTATTCATTAGGGTGCAGAAAGTAGCGGGTGCATTGATAAGATCAAATGGCATGACTAAGAACTCATAGGCACCATACCTTTTCACACATGTGGTCTTGGGCTTATCTCCCTTTGCTCTATGCACTTGGTAGTATCCCGAGTATAGATCAAACTTCGAGAAATATCTAGCATTCCCATGTTGATCAAACAAGTCTACAATAAGTGCAATAAGTGCAATAAGTGAAATATCTAGCATTACCTTATTAAGAGCCTGGTAATCAATGCACATCATTAGTGAGCCATCTTTCCTTTTTTGGAATAATATCGGGGCACCGAAAAGGGCTTTCGAGGCCTGATAAAACCTCATCAAGCAACTCATTAAGTTATTCCTAGAGTTCCACCAACTCCGGAGGGGCCATTCAATAGGGATTCATCGTAGATGGCCTTATGCCTAGTTCTAGCTCAATTTCATGATCCACCTCCCTCCTAGGTTGAAGTTTCTTAGGGAGAGCATCAAGAATCACGTCTCGAAATTCCTCCAAGACAGCTTGTATCTCCATGGGTAATTTACCTCGAGGTTTTAACTCTTCATCATCGTGCTCCTTTAGGATGGCCAAGTAACTATCCTCCTCCCTTCTCAAGCCCTTCTTGAGTTGAAGTGCAGAGAGTACTTTGTTTTCCATTTTTATGGACCACTCCATTGGTACCACAAACGCCTTTTCACCATCCATGATGCACATAGAGTTGGCAAAAGGAACGGGAATGCCCGCACTTTATCAAGAAACTCTAAACCACCACTACAAAGCCGTCTATTGGCATAACTAGTAAGTCAACTTAGTCAACCCATACACCTAGGCTAGCCTTGACACCATGAGCAACCCCATGGATGGGGCATCTACTAAATTTACTACCTTAAAAGAGCCTCTTCTATTGGACACTGACAAGCCCAACTGCCTAGATTCCTCAATAGAGATAAAGTTATGGGATGCACTATGTCAACCAAGGCTTTAGTGGCCTTGCCATTGATTGTTGCATCCACAAAGAGTAGGCCCTTAGCTTATGACTTAGGGGCCAATTGCAAAGCGTTAAGGAGTTGCAAGGAACCAACAAATGTACCATCATCTATTCTATCACCTTATTCTTGGCTTAGCTCGAAGGCAATTAAGGTACTGAGAGCTTTCTTCTTAGGACTCTCGCGTACCCAATGTGGCCTATCACAAAGAAAACACTTGACTCTTGGCTTGGAGAAGTCACGATCTTCGTTCTCCTTGCCTTTGTCCTTGTGCTTATAGGAGGAACTATCTTTGTTCTATTTTTCTCCTTTTGTTTGCTCTTACCTACTCTTTGCTCCACCACCCTTTTTGTCTTTGGCCTTAAAAAGGTCTTTGTTGGTAGAGCAATCAACAAGGCTCTCAGCTATAATAATAGTATCGACTAAGTTCTAGACACCACGATGCTTAAGCTCTAACTTGGCCCAATTCTGAAGGCCATCCATGAACAAGAATAAGGCATCTTTATCTAAAGTGTCAGGGACTTTGAGCAAGAGTGCAGTAAACTATTTCATATAGTCTCTAACACTACCAGATTGTTTGAGGCGGCGAAAATAACCTCTTGCCTCCTCTTCGACATTCTTGGGAAAGAATTGTCTCTTTAGATCTCTCTTGAAGTCATCAAAATTTTTATGGTACGCACCCCTCGTTGCATCTCTCCGTGTCTTTGCCTCCATCCTAGTATGGCGGTATCAGTTAAATACAAGATAACATTCTAAATTTTACCGATATCATCCGTCACATCAGTGGTTTCAAAGTATTATTCGAGTCCCCATAGGAAGTTCACGACTTCCCAAGAATTTCGAGCACTATTAAAGTTCATTGGTTTAGGCATCTCGGCCTTTCTTGTCTCAATGGTTATTATAGTGGTCACATCTGTGGCCACTGCTCACTTACACAAAGCAAGATCACTACCCAACCCATCTACTCTAAGTAAAAAACATTTGTGAGTTCTCTTTGGAAGTGATCTCATACCTTGGCAATCTTTGAATAAAGGGACTTGATCTGGCACCTTAAGTCAGCTTTTAACCTACCAAGTGTATCTTTGATACCACTGTGAATTTTTGCATCCTTGATCTCCAAACCATCACAATGGTAATCTAGATCGTCTACTCGCTCGCCCAATGTGCCCAAGTTAGACTCTAGTTCAGACATTCTAGCCTCTAAGCTAGTCACCATACCCTTAAATTATCGTGGGTAGCACCCTTTTTTCCTTCATCGTGCCCACGTTTGGAAGCACTAACTTCGATGGGGTCAGAAGTTGCAACCATGGTCTTCATATAGAGACAATGGAACTACCAAGATACAATGAGTAACCAAAGCTCTAATACCATACTGTCACAACCCTAGCCTCAAACTAGACAATCATACGGCATTTAGCATAGTCTATCACACTAAGTCAGCCTACTAATACTCAAGAAAGGGGCTTAAAGTAAGCTATGACACAAAGTGGCAAAGGATAAAAGAGTTTGAGTGAATGAAATCTTTGTATTACTCTTAGAATGCTTACAAATCTCAAAAATGAGATTTCTGTATAAATAAACCCAAGAGGTCTTTTATATAGGCAAAGCCTGAACCAACCAAGGGTTATGATCATTCTAAGTGGCGTGATCTTATAAAGGGTATAGAATCTTTCCAAATAAAATAACAATATCTACAAAGATATTTACATAGAGAAATATAGAACAAACATGGCATAGATCCTTCTAGGAGGTTCACTCATGATCTTAGCTCTTCCAAGTTATTCTAGGAGTTTCTAAGACCGTCCTAACCCATCTAGCACCATTGGCCTTGCCTAGAGCCTTCTAGGACTTAGTAGCACCATCTAGAGTCTTCTAGCATAGCCAATATCTCTCTTAATCATTCTAGAAATGTCTACCACGTTCTGGAGCCTTCCCTTATCCTCTTAAGTGAACAGTATATATAGAGGATCTTAGAGCTATTGGGAGCAACATTTGGATTTTAGGAAGCCAAATGAGTGGGGCGTAATATTAAGCTTGCATAAGGTAGAAGACCTTAGGCAACAAGTACTTGTAGCTATAAGACCTTGGTGAGCAATTTAGAAGAATCCAGAGCTTTCTAGAGTTTTAGTAGGCAACTTGTACATGATAGAAGGAGCACCAAAATACTGTGTAGTTCAGCTCCAGGTGACATATAGTTCGGCTTCGATGACTTGTAGTTTGAGTATGGATGGAAAAGAGCTTAATCAAGGTGTAGTTCTAGCTAAACTACATGTCGTTTTCTTGAGTTTATATTGTTTGTCTCATGGCATATGTAGTTATACTAATCTTGTTAAAGTCTTACTAATCCCATATTCACTTACTTCTAATTCTCATTTTTGGATTAATACTAAAAATTGGGAAAACCCAAAAATATTATGTCCTTTGAGCTACAATGGATGTGACCATTCACTGGAGCTCATCAAGCATTATAAATAGAGGGCCTCATATATGTTTCATTAGCCATGTCTTCCTCTCGGTTATACATCGACTATATCTATCTATTTCCATATCCAGTCATAGCTCCTAGCTTAAATTCGAGCTCATCAAGAATATCCTCGAGGGGGTCATGTTCTTCTCAGCTGCATCCTTTGAGCAGCTCATTTGACATAATATTGAGTTCACCATCGTCTCCTCCACCTATGCCGGTTTTTCCTTGAGTAGACAAGGGAAGCATGGACAATCTCCAAGCTCAAGTTAATGCCTTGAGTAAACAGCTGATTGAAATGCAACTACAGTCTCAAGCTAAATTGTACTATTACGTCCAAAGGATCCAAGAGCTTGAAATGCATGCGACTCATGCTTTTGAGCATGTTTCGAAGATCCAATCCTATGTGGGGAAAAGGATTGCCATTCTGGAGGCAAACCTAAGGATGGTCGAGACGAACTTGATAGAGGCGTATGAGGAAATCAATCATAGGTAGAAGTTATACTGGGATCTTCAGAGCCAAGTAATTTTTGTGCCAGTATTAGCATCCCATGTGAAGCCACAACCTTCGTATTATGGTGCTTAATCCTCTACTAGCCGATGAGGGCCTCAAAAGTATTCAAATTATCAGTACCACAAACCCTGAAGCATCTTCTGTTAAGCTAGGTCTTCTTGTGTACTAATGAGGAGAGTATTCTGCAAAATGAAATGCATCCTCGAGCCTTGTATGCTCAATGTGATATAAATAAAGAAAAGCTTGTTTTCACACATGTATATATTAAAGGCCTCACACATGCATATATGTATGACTATATTTTAAAGAAAAGCAAGCAAATATATACATATGCACTCCTCTACACCTAACATGAAAAATATCATAACAACAATTGTTTTGGAGAAAAGCACATACATGATTTTATTGTTTAAAAGAGGAATGCTAAGTTCAAAACCAAATAACAATTTAACTAAGAATCATGCATGAGGTTTGCATATATTTTACAAAGACATAAGGAACCCAAACAAGTATAGCAATGATCACTTCAGAGCATGTAATTTGTTGCCAATAAGAATATTAGGCTTTAATTCAAGCATAAGACAACAAAATAATAGTGTACCTAGTATGCTATAATGGTTCTAAATTTAATTAGCAATGATACTTACTAAATTAAGGATCATAGGATGCATGTATGAAGCAAAAATCTATCATTAATTGATTTTACTAATAAAAGGATTCATACAAAAGTGTAGTATGCTGTTGGGCAGCTTCTAATGCACAAAGCACTACAAGTATATAGGTTGTACTAAGTAATATAGAGTAAGAGAGTGTCGATCCCACTAGGAATACTTGATTTACAAATGCTAAGTACCAAATGAAACTAGTTTCTAATTCATACAAAAAACAATATTCGATGGTTTTATGCAAAAATTAAAATGTAAATAACAAAGTAAAAGGAAAGAAAGGAAATTGAAAACTAAGCAACCAAAATAGTTCTTAAAGCAATAATAAGGAACCTAGGGATTCAATCTACCCTCTAACTCCTCTAACTACTTGTTTTCCTCATAAAATAATTATCCACATAGAATTGACAACCAAGCATCCTAAAATATTTACAAAATCCTTTCCAAGACATAAGTGAAAATATATGCACAAGATAATATGTTACTCCTAACATCAAATGATTAGACTCATTAATTTCGGTAATTCTCACACAAAGGTTGCATAAGCTACATAAATATATTCCTATCCTATGCAAACCCATCCTATTCTAGGCAATCTTATGTTGTTTTATCTATGTCCAAACATGTATTCCTCCTCCCAAGTTTGTATATATTTTACAACACAACTCTATTTATTGGCCAAGTAAATAGATGCATTAAACTCAAGATAGAACAATCAACTTACAATAGATTTCAAGAACAATAGAGGAAAACAATATAGTTGATTATATTAGAGGTTCAATTGTCTCCCTAGAAATAGAGTTTAGCTCATGTTCATATAAAATATTCCATAATAAATATAAAAAAAATTGATACATAATGATTCTGCAGAAAATAGACGAGAAAAAGATGAGAGTAAGAGATAGAAAAACTCAATTGAAGCTTTTAATCTCATTGCTCCTTCTTCTTGAATCCTCTCCTTGATGTTGTTTTCTCCTTTGGAGTAGCTTTAGGAACCCTTAGTGGCTAGGGTTTTCATCCTCTTTTTCCTCCACCTTCAAATGAGAGAAAGAGAGTTTAAATAAAGGAGTTGTCATGAGCAAAATCTGGGTTTTCTGCAACTTTTTAGTGTTCTGGCATGGACACTGATGCTGTGATGCCATAGTTGGTAAAGAGATGGTGCTGCGGCACCAGATGTTGGCACTGTGATGCTATAAGGCCGAGGCTACAACACCACAAACTTGGCATAGCAACCCCATGGAATTAGGGTTGCAATGCCAAGAAAATGGGGCTGTAGCCCTACGGAATTGGGGTTACAGCCTCATGTGTATGGCAATATAGCCTCATGATTTTGGGCTTGTGCACCATATCTTTAGGCTGCTGCCCTAAGTTCTTGGGGTTGCAGCACCACATCTTTTGTAAAATAGTGCCATTTTGTCTTGCTTCTAAATTTATTCTAAATGCTCTATCACCGATCTACTCTCATTACTGTGCAAATTTGTCATTTAAACTTCAGAACACAACAATCTTCACTTAATGATCTCTTACCTGAAATATGCATTAAAAACAATAAAGTAAGTAAAAAGAGCTGAAAGACAAGAAATTCTTAGGTTGAAAGTGTTGTAAAGATAAGTGAAAAATACACTTGTCAAACACTCCTAAACTTAACCTAAAGCTCGTCCTTGAGCTAAAACAAAATATGAACAAACAGAACTAAAACAACATAAAAACAAAACTAAAACACACAAGCATAGCTTTTGAATAAGGTCAATATTGTCTCAAAACTCTCTAAAAGATATATAACTCAAAGGAAACTTAAAGCATCACAATAGTTTAGAATTTCAAATTTACTAATAGTTTCACTTTATTGTCAACTATTAGTGTGTGTGTGTGTATAATAGTTGCTTATATATTTAGAGATATCTCAATGAAAGTAAATAAGTCATCTTATAGGCCCGCCTTTTATGTCAATCTCCACTAATGTAGAATAACACTAAATTGAAGATTAATAGATCTTTAGTTGGTTTGTAATATAAGGCTTGGATACAGATGGATGAAATGATATCATTTAGGCTTATTCACACTAAGATGCCCTTTTAAGCTCAATGAATAAAATTCTCTCAAGCATACTATAAGAATTTCCCCCAAACTTAGCCTTTGACCATTTTTTTTTTTACAATTAACTGCCAATTTAAGGTAGCCAAACTTCTTCCTTAACAAAGACTTCCTTTTTTTAATTTTTTTTTATTTTTAACCACTTGCACTTCATCATAAATTCAAAATTTATTTTCATGCATCTATAATGTGAAGCAAGGTAATTTAGGAAATTATTTATTGATAAGAAGCATTTATGGGGTTTATAAAATGAAAAATGCAAAGAAACTGGGTCAAAGTGGGTGACTAAGGATATTACATTTAAGCGTAGGTTTGAAAAACTCAACTGATCAAAAATGGCCTATATCATTTCTTCGATTTTTATGCTACCTAGGATTTCGCCTTGATTGACAACTAAACAAGTTATAAGATGACATGAGACAAAATATTTTTCTAAGCTAGATGCATAAAGCTACTCTAAGCAATTAAAGGCTAAATGCTTACAACTATGTGCAAAATATGTTTAAGAGTTATTCACGAAGCAAAACCACAAAAGATTTAAGCACACAAACAGTCATGATACCATATGTTTCCAAAGAGTTATTTCACACATACTCACAAAAATATCATCGACTTTCAACCTCTATCAAAAGCCCTAAATAACACGCAATCAAACAAATAAATAAAATAAAAAAATGTACTAAGAAAGAAAGAAAGAAAGACACTAAATAAACTAGAATGAACAAAGAGAAAAATATTTTAGAAGTTAAACTAATTAAAATGCTCATGAAGACAAAGCAGGTAAGTGCTAGAAACTCTCCCTAAACTTAAAGTATGCATTGTCCTAAATGCACTAAATATGAAATAGCAAGGAGGAATGAGTAATTACCTGAATGAAGGCCACTTAGTCGGCCTCGAAGGTGTGGTAGTTGCCAAGTTGATCACCTTCAACTCACGGTGGTGCTGTCAACAATGCCATACCAGGGTAAGTTAGTTTTTTTTTTTGGGTCAGTGGCACCGTAGCCCCAAAAAGTGACACCATAGTGCCATAACCTAGGCACCAATATATATTTGGTGCTGAGGTGTTAAATTTCTGTTTGTGGTGCCCCGGAGTGGTGCCGAGCGCCGAATTGAGCTCTTGAGGAACCAAAATGATAGCACTCTTCAAATTTTCTACAATCAAGCTCCTCCACCAACACCTTCATCACTTTGTCTTCATCATAATCATAACAAAATAACTTCAAATATGCTTCCCTCTTTATTCATAATATTCTTGGGTTGCCTCCTAAGTAGTGCTTGTTTAACATCCCTAGCTTAACATAGCCATTCCCCATAGAGGATTAGGTGATTTAGCTTGATCAAGCTCTCCTCCTAGGTATTCCTAGAGCTTTTGAACATTCGCCTTGATTCTTTTAGTTACACTATGTGGAGACACATCAGTCTCTTTGAATAGCCCTGACCATCTTGCCTTGAGCTCACCTGAGAAGAGTTTTAAATATAATGAACCAAGCACACCTCTTGGTCTTGATTTGAAGTGATGATCACCACACTTCTTCTTCCTTATCTTCCACTTCTTCGTG
Organism: Parasponia andersonii; assembly: GCA_002914805.1. Lineage (NCBI taxonomy): Eukaryota > Viridiplantae > Streptophyta > Magnoliopsida > Rosales > Cannabaceae > Trema > Trema andersonii. Next base: position 250,751 of record JXTB01000293.1, read on the forward strand.
TCCTTCTTGTACGACTTATGATGGTTGGAGGATAAGAGTGAAGACTCTATGACTCTAATTGGAGGATTGGACTTAGAAGAATGTGGTGGGGCTTCCCTATCATTGATGTTCTGTTGAGCCTTCTTTGCTTTTTCATCATCAATGGGATGAATGATGGAGGCTTTAAGATTGATAAGTAGAGCTTCCTCTAATACATTAACTTCAATGCTCTCCTTTGCCAGGTCTACTCTGTAACAATCATTGACGTCACTACGAGAATCTACCTCTTTGAACATATTAAAGGATATGACTTGATCCTCCACCCTCATAGTAAGTTCTCCTTTGTACACATCAATGACTGTTCTCTCAGTTACCAAGAATGGTCTTCCTTGGAAGGTTTTCATCTTCCTCTATGTCAAAAATAATGAAATCAGCAGGAAAGAACAACTTTTCCATCTTTACAAGCATATATTCAATGATTCCTCTTGGATATTTGATCGACCTATCTACATATTGGAGCATTGTCATAGTTGGCTTTACTTCATCCGAACTAAGCTTTTGAAACACAGAGAATGACATTAGATTGACGCTTGCTCCAAAATCACACAATTCCTTACCAAAGAAATGATCACTAATAGCGTAAAGAATATGGAAGCTTCCCAGAACCTTGAGCTGAGGAAGAAACTTGTTTTAAATAATTGCACTACATTCCTCCGTGAGAGCAACTATCTTATACTCCCTTAATCTCCTCTTCTTAGAGAGGATCGCCCTCATAAACTTTACATAATTGGGCATTTGCTCAAATGCCTCGGCAAAGGGGATATTGATGTTTAGCTACTTGAACACTTCCAAGAACTTGGAGAATTATTGGTCAAGCTTCTTCTTTTGAAAGTATTGAGGACAAGGCAATGGTAGATTATAAGAACATGGCTTTGATGTTGAGGAACTATCAGCATCTACCTCTTCAATTAGCTTCTTTCCATCATACCCTTTCGCTTACTCTTCCTCAATATCTTCTTCAGTCATTGGCTTCGAGGGTGAAGTGGGCTTCTCAACATTTTTTTCACTAACTCCTTACCATTTCTCAATGTGATGGAATAACAATGTTCCTTACTCTCATTTATTAGATACATCTCAGTATTGCTTGGTAATGCACCTTGAGGCCGATTGGTTATAGCATTGGCTACTTGGCCAAGTTATGTCTCCAAGGTTCTCTTAGTGGCTGCTTGATTTTGGAGTTTTTGCTTTGTTCTTTGCATTGTATTGCATAAGTAACTCCTCTATAGATAGCTTCTTCTCTTGTAGTGATTAATCTTGATTCTGGAATCCTTGATATTGCATTGATCTTATGTTTGGATTTCGCCCTTGTTGCTTCTGGTTACCCCTAGAGAAATTTGGATGGTTTCTCTATCTTAGATTATAAGAGTTGGAGTAGGGATTGTTGCGGTGTGGCTGGTTATAGTTCTCCACGAAGTGAGCTGACTCTATGTTCAAAGGGCAATAAGATCTGAAGTCATTGTCACCACATTGCTCATAAGCACCAGCTGGGCTTTGGATTGCATGCACTCTTTGGACTACCATTGAATTGAGCTTCTTGGTCATTGACTCCAAATTCTTGGTCAATACATAACTTGAGCTAACAATATAGAAATAACTTCTTACTCATTGACACTAGCGGCTCTCCTTGGATTGACACGCTCGGAAGGCCATTCGTAGTTGTTTTTTGCCGCCCTTTCTTCTAATAACTTGTAGGCATCATCCGTGGATTTACCTATCAATGCACCCCCAACTACGATATCTACAATGCTCCACAAATGATCCATCAACTTGTTATAGAATATTTTAACGAGAAGCCACTTCGGTATCCCATGGTGTGGACACTTTCTAATCAACTCCTTATAGCACTCCCAAGCCTTGTACAAGCATTCATTGTCAAATTGCATAAAAGAGGTGATGTCATTTCTCAGCTTAGTGGTCTTGGCTGGATGGAAGAATTTAGCAAGAAATTTCTGAGCTAAATAGTCCCATGTAGTGATTTATCCCAAGGATAAGGCATTCAACCATCCCTTAGCCTTGTCCCTCAAGAAGAATAGGAATAACCTCAAGTGAATGGCATCTTCACTAACTCTGTTGTGTTTGAAAGTGTCGCATATCTCTAGAAAATTCATGATGTGTTGGTTAGGATCATCACTCTATAAGCCACCAAATTGGCACATAGCTTGCACAATCTGAATGATTGCCGGCTTCAACTCAAAGTTTGTGGCATTGATAGCTGGCCTTTGAATGCTAGGACCAAAACCTTCTAGGATAGGAATTGCAAAGTTCCTCAAAGGTCTAGTGTTGTCTTGTTCTCCCATTGCTCCTTATGAGTTGGCACCTTGATTTTTCTGTCTTCGAATTTCCCTCAAGGTGCTCTCAATCTCAAGATCGAATGATAAAAAGTCTGCACTCCTCATATGTCTCATATAATGAAATCAAACACCTGAGATTCGCAATAAAAAGAAAAATTTTGAATTAAATCAAAGCTAATATATATTAGTATTAACAAGTAGTAAATCACCGTACTCTCTAACAATGGCACCAAAAACTTGTTGGCCTATTTCTAAAACATAAAACACCGCAAGTATATAGGACGCAATAAGTAAGTGTCGATCCCATGAGGAGTACTTGATTTATAAATGCTAAGTACTAACCGAAACTTATTTCCAATTTATCCAAATGACAATATTCGATGGTTTTGCGCAAGAATTAAAATGTAAATAACAATGTAAAAGAAAAGAAAGGAAATTAAAAACTAAGCAACTAAATTAGTTCTTAAAGCAATAGTAGGAACCTAGAGATGCAATCTACCCTCTAACTCTTCCAACTACTTATTTTCCTCATAAAATAATTATCCAAATGGAATTAATAACCAAAAATCCTAAAGTATTCACAAAATCCAACCTTTGATTGTACATTGATCTAACAATTATCCTTGGCAAGGTGCCAAAAACTTGTTGGGCTAGTTCTAACACACAAAACACTGCAAGTATACGAGTCGCAATAAGCAATATAGAGTAAGAGAATGTCGATCCCACAAGGAGTACTTGATTTAAAAATGCTAAGTACTAACCGAAAGTTGTTTCTAGTTTATCCAAAAGACAATATTTGATGGTTTTATGCAAGAATTAAAATGTAAATAACAACATAAAAGGAAAGAAAGGAAATTAAAAACTAAGAAACTAAAATAGTTCTTAAAGCAATAGTAGTGAACCTAGGGATACAATCTACTCTCTAACTCCTCCAACTACATATTTTCCTCATAAAATAATTATCCATGTAGAACTGACATCCGAGAATCCTAAAGTATTCACAAAATACTTTCCAAGACATAAATAAAAATATCTAAACAAGATAATATATTACTGCTAACATAAATTGATTAGACTCATTAAATTTTGTAATTCTCACACAAAGGTTGCACAAGTTATATAGGTATATTCCTATTCTATGCAATCTTACGTTATTCTATCTATGTCCAAACATATATACACCTCCCAAGTTCATATAGATTTCATAACACAACTCTATTTATTGACCAAGTAAATAGATATATCAAACTCAAGATAGAACAATCAACTTACAATGGATATCAAGAGCAGTAGAGGAAAATAATATAGTTGTATTATATTAAAGGTTTAATTGCCACCCTAGAAATGGGGTTTAGCTCATATTCATACAAAATGATTCATAACAAATATACAAAACTTGATACATAATCATTCTACAGAAAATAGAAAAGAAAAAGATAAGAGTAAGAGATAGAAAAACTCGTTTGAAGCTTCTAATCTGATTGCTCCTTCTTCTTGAATCCCCTCCTTTATTTTGTTTTCTCTCTCAGAGTAGCCTTAGGAACCCTTGGTTGCTAGGATTTTCATCCCCCCTTTCCTCCACCTTTAGATGAGAAAAAGAAAGTTTCAATAGAGGAGCTGTCATGAGTAAAATTTAGGTTTTCAGCAATGTTTTAGCGCTACGGTGCCGAGGCTGGTGCAACGACGCAATAGCAGGCAGGAAGATGGTGCTGCAAGGCTAAATGGTGGCACTACAACACCACAGGGCTGAGGCTACGACGCTAATCTTTGGCACTACATCGCCAAGAAAATAGGGCTGTAGTCCCACGGAATTGGGGCTACGGCCTCATGTGATTGGTGCTGCAGCCCCATGATTTTTGGGCTTGTGCGCCATATTTTTTGGGCTACAGCCTCATGTTTTTAGAGCTGCAATGCCACATCTTTTGTGAAATGGCGCTGTCTTGTCTCGCTTCTAACTTTACTCTAAATACTCTATCCCTAGTCTTCTCTCGTTACTATGCAAATTTTTCATTTAAACGCCTTAATTTACCTCTATTATAACTCCAAAATACAACAATCTTTTCTCAATGATCTCTCACCTAAAATATGCATCAAGAAAAAAAAATAGTAAAAAGAGCTCAAAGATGAGCAATTCTTAAGCTCAAAAGTATAGTTAAGATAAGTGTAAAGTATACTTATTGTATGCATGCATTGGAGGGACACATCCAAGAGGACACTACACAAAAATCCTAGTGTAGTTTTTCCTTAGTTTGTCCGAAAATAAAAGTATCCAAAAAATAAAACCATTTCAGGTGGTATTGGTATACGAACATGCTTGGAATTATGCCAATGTTTCAAGTAAATTTACAAAGAAAAAAAAAGATGGCATCAACCTAGCTTAGGTATTAGTCAAGAATACAAGAAAGGAAAGTTATTACTCTTGGTCAAGGTCACATACAAGTGAACAGTAGATGTGACAAGGCATGCAAGTAGTGAACTGTTAGCACAAAAGCTAGACATCTATCCTTACTAAGTAGCTTGGGAGGCTACAAGAAAGAGAAGAAAACTTTCAGCTTTGTAAGAAGAGAAGCGAATGGGGGAATAGTAGCTATTTCGGCTACTTTATAGTTTAGGAACCCGAGAATAAAATGCACACACACATACATGGTAGAGATGAGTATAGATGTGTGATAGTACAAGTGGACAAGAGGAAATGCAAGCGAAGAAGTTGCATGACAAGTGGCAGCACCCTAGCTTCCAAATGACTATTGTCTAGTCATTTCAAATGGAGGGATAGCAATGAATGCTATACCATTTTTAGCTTTATGTGTAGCTATAGTCAGATTCCTTTCTTGGAATCAAGTGCACATTTGAAAGCTTAAGGAGTGAGAAAAGGGTGGAGAGTCTGAGGGTCTCATTTTGCGGGGTTGCACGGCAATTTAAGCCATGCATGGGACTTATCTTAGTCCCTAGCTCCTTTACCCCGAAAGAAAGAATGAGAGGAAAAGAGAAAATTGATAGAAAAAGAGAGTATTTCGAAAATAAAGAGGGAGAGAGATAGGAGATATGGAGAAGAACTTGAAACAAGTTCAAGTGTTTTCCATAAGAGCTAAAAGTAAAAAGAGAGCTTTGAAGGTATTGTCCTTGAGCTCAGCTCGAACAAATTGCATGGAGACATCTTGGGGCACTACCACAGATTGGAGAAGCAAGGATGTACTACAAGGCTCTATTGGAGAGTTAGGGGACAGAGCATGGCTTAAGGGTCACAACAAATCCCCAAACAAAATTTGGAAACTCTTAGATATTTCTACCAACATTGTCATTGATATATCTAAGAGGGAGGTTCCTTTAGAACCTCTGTCTAAAGATTAGATAGAGATTATAACATTCTCTCTTCCTCTGGCTTACTGAACACTTTCTCTCTTATCCATTGATTATTGACAAAGGCAAAGTCTCCGACAAGAGGGAAGATGGAGTTTAGCGCATCATGGACAATGAGCCATGACCTATTATGAAAAATTCTTGTTTTAGATCGTGAAGCCTAAAACAAGATAGTCATAGAAGTTGGACTTCTTGATGGTTAGGAATTTTAAAAATGGAGGAGTATAATCCTACGAGAATTTTAGGAAGTGAATTAGCACTAGAGTAAGAAAGAAAATGTGCTAATTCCATGTAATTTTATATTTTATGAAAGATATTTCTATGTACTTTTATGAAATAAAATTTTTATGAGCTAGAAAAATTCTCTCTATATATATATATTGTCCATAAATATAAGAGAACTCAAAACTTGTTCAAGTATCATGAAATATGACCACGGGTTAAAAGGCATTCAAAGAAAAAAAAAAAAAAAATGGAAGCCATCAAAGGGTGCCGACCTAGAGAATTTTTGTGAAAAATGTTGGACAAAAGCAATGGTATTCTCGGGTTATTCACCAAGCTTTAGTTTTGAAAATGACAATAATGCTGTATGTAGACACTACCAAGGCCCAAAGTGATAATAGGTATGTAAATGGAGATAATCATGCTTAAGCACAAACTTGACACAAGGAGGCCCAGTTATGCATGTAAAGAAAATGCAAATAATTGACCAAGTGAGGAAATGACTGCAAAAACCACAGTCCAATATGTAAAAGTGGTATTATATATTTTTTTTGGACACAAGTGAGGCCCAAAGAGCCTCAGCCAAAAAGTATGAGATGACCCTTGCAAAAATGCCACATCAAGATATTACAAAGAAGTGGGCAAACATGAGCATAAAAACATAGTATAAGGCCTAAAAAGTGCTATTTAAAGAATTAGATGGGTCGTAAGAGGCTCGGCCTAAATAAAAGTACAGAGATTTTTTTTTTGGGAAAAATACTACTATTAGAAATCACGTATACCACAAGATACATGACTCATGAGAAATACTCATTTTCGAGACGTTTTATCAACAAAAGTGGTAAAAATATAATTGGACCTTATTAATGACATTAGTAAAATTCTAAAATAGATTTCATATCCGGTTGAAGCTGTGATAACGTATTAGGTCTTAACATAATAGCCTACATACTGTGGCCTGATGAGGACTTCATGTTGCATGTATGCAATGTAAATGGCATTCGAGGAACTTCCTTTGTGAGCTTAAAGTGCACATCCTTCAGATGAAATTGTTTAATTTGACATTCCAACTTTTCTAAGGAATTTTCTTGCACAGCAAAAGAATTAGTCTAGATAAAAATTCAAACTAAGAAAGATAAGTTCTAAGGTATTTTTGAAAATAAAATTAAGTCCTAAGTATTTTAAATAAATTTCTGAGGAGAAGAATAATATTTTAGATGGAATACAACCCCAATAATTTGAATAACTATCAGGGAGAGGTAAATTTAGTTTCTGGCATATTGTAAAATATTTTGGCAATCTCTTAGAATTTTTAAACAAAGGTGGAGAGGGAATGATGCCAAAAGCTGACTAGTTGTGCTTCAAAAATATTTATATAGAAATTAATCGTACTCATGATATTTTTCAAGAAGTATCCAAGAATAGGAGACTTAATTCTCAAGAATCATGAGGTTTTGAAAAGATATTTTAGAAGGTGGAAAATATTTAGAAATTATTTCTAGCATTTGTGAGAAAATATGCCACTTATTGAAAAAAAAGAGAACCAGTAGTTTATGGCAAGATACTCATCAGGCAAGGAGCGATAAGGTTTTAAAATAGCTGCATGGCAAAAGTATGAAAATCGTCATATAGACTAGCTTATAGCCAGAAGTGAGAAAACAATCTACATGCAGGAAATAAAATTCAAAAGCATGTAGAAGAATACTCATCAGTTTGCCATGATGAGGTTTTTAAAATAGTTGCATGAGAGAGGTGTGAAAAATCATGCAGGGTATCTCTCGTGCGAGAGTGAGAAAATAAACTATATATGGAGACTCGAAAAATGAGATTTAAAAGCATGTAGAAAAATACTCATCAAGTTTACATGATAAGATTTTGACGTTTGCATAGAAAAATATGTAATATTATACAGAAAAAACTACATGTAATGACATATGCTTGGACATGTAGGAAAAATATGTATCGTAAAGGTGACAATAAGGTTTGATATCTGCATGGATATATGTTAAAATTATGCAGGGAGAACTACATACAAAAACTTAGAAATGTGAGATTTAGAAGCATATAGAAAAGTTCTTATCAGCTTTGCGTGGTAACATTTTGACATCTGCATAGAAAAATGTATAAAGCTATGTAGGAAAGACTACATGTAAGAATAGAAGCTTGAACATGTAGAAAAGTATTTATTGTAGAGGCAACAATAAGATTTTGACATCTATATAGGTATATATTAAAATCATGTAAGAAGATCTACATGCAAAGACTCAGAAATGTGAGATTCAAAAGCATATAGAAAAGTACTTATCGGCTTTGCACGATAAAGTTTTGACATCTGCATAGAAAAATGTATAAAGCTATGCAAGAAAGACTACATATAAGAATAAAAGCGAGAACATGTAGAAAAGCACTTATCATAGAGGCAATGATAAGTTTTTGACATCTACATGGTATATGTTAAAATCATGCAGGGAGAGCTACATGTAAATACTCAAAAATATGAGATTTAAAAGCATGTAGAAATGTACTTATCAGCTTTGCACAATAAGATTTTGACATCTGAATAAAAAAAATGTGTAAAGCTATGCAGGAAAAACTACATGTAAGAACAGAAACTTGAACATATAGAAAAGTACTTATCGTAGAGGCGACGATAAGGTTTTGAGAGGTGAAGCAAAGTATGGGTGAGAATACTATCCATATACTTGGGCAATAAGTAAAGCTCAGATGGCTATACCTAGGCAAACTTAAGCGCCGCCCATGTAGAGGAGATAGGCTTTTGGCAAAAACTACACCAATTTAGCCGCTTTACTATCAACCAGATAGGGGAGAACTTGCTGCGAACCTCAGGACTGAGGTTAGCTTCGTAGTGTAGATATAGGGTCCCGCACACTCACCCACTATTTAAAGTGCAAAGCATCATCCTAGGTAAGACAATATGTGTAATTGCATAACTATTTTTTGGCAAGATATAGCTCCTCTTGCATTGGAGAAAAATGCAGATATGGAAGATCTGGCATTTCAGTGGGCAGTATTGTGACAAGCTGCTTCTAGGATGACTGACCAGCGATAAGGGGGCCCGCGCCTGGGGTCATACTTTGTTACCTCAATTCCTTCTTGCCATGATAATGCTTCGAAGATTTTTCTGAGGATTACCCAAGACTTTTAGCTCTGGAAACTGATGGCTTTTGTTAGTTTATCTCTCTGGCTTTTTTCAATGGCTTTTATCCTTAAATCCCTCATGTCTTTTATGACGACTTTTACAAGCATCAGAGAACATAAAGTACCAAAAGTAGTAACTAGAAATCACTTCATAAATATTCAAAAATAGCTAGTTTTTGAAAATATGAGTGTACCGATCTAAGTTTTGAAAATAAAGAAGCTTGCAATAGAAAATAGTAGCTTCTTATTTTGACTGAGTTTTGTAAAAGAATTTGTCAAAAGAAAGATAGATATTTTTACAAAAACTCTGAAATGTTTGAAAAATAGTACTGAGAATCGAGTATCTGAAACAGTTGGTTTTCAAGAAAACAAGACTGAATAGTATTCTTTTTCGAAAATAGGATAAAACTCCAAGAAAGACAAGGATGTCAGTGTACAAATATGTGTACAAGAGAAAAATACCCATCATGAACTGAGATAAGTAAAATGTGATGGCAATTTTGTTTGTGCATGTAAAACAATAGTCCCTAGTATAGGGCTACTCATATCAGTTCTTAATTTATCAAGTATAGTATTTCTTAATAAATTTTAAATTAGTGGATGGAGAGAGTTTACTAGTGTCAATTTCTTGGAGGACACGTTACCTATTGGGCTTAACATCGGTGATTTGATATGGGTCTTCCCAATTTGGGGTAAATTTCACGACAAGCAATCCTTTCATGATGTGATCAGTGGCTTTTAGTACCAACTCTCCCATTTGAAAAGAGCAAAGCCTTATTAGTTGATTGTAAACTTGAGCTAACTTCTTTTGATAAGATAAGACCCCTTGTTGAACTTGATCTCGTCAGTCTTCAACGACTTCGAGATCGAATTCTCGGGTGCTTTCGGCAGCATCTGAGGAGAGTGCCATTTTTTTAGATGGCACAAAGAGTTCCACAGGCCAAATAGCTTTAGCTCCATACACCATGGAAAATGGTGTTTGTTTGGTAGTAGTATTTTTAGTCACTCTATAGTCCCAGAGTGCAAAAGGTAAGCACTTATCCTATTAAATGGACTTGGCATCAATAATTCATTTGATGATAGCTACCAAGGTTTTATTAAAGGCTTCAATTGCTCCATTGCCTTAGGGATAATATCGGGTGAAATGTCTATGGAAAATGTGATATTTTTTCACTAGAGACTGAAAAGGTTGCCCTATGAAGGGGGTTTCATTATTCGATATAATTCTACGAGGTATCCCAAAATAGCAAATGATGTATTCCTTCACAAAGTTGCTGGTAGCTTTGGAAGTGGCTCTTTTGAGGGCGATTGCGTCAGACCATTTAGTGAAATTTTTAATAGCTACCAAAATCCAAATTTTTCCTCTGGTAAGAGGAGCTATAGGTCTAATGAGATCGATAGACCAGGTGTGAAATGGCTATGGTGAATGAATGCTTCCTATTTTGATAGCAGAGGCTTCAATAAGATTAGCATGCTTTTGGCAGGCATCATATTTTCTGACAAATTCCATGGCATCTTTTTTCATAATTGGCCAATAATAGCCAATAATGAGCAGTTGTTCAAAGAGACGACGGCCTCCCCTATATCTGTTGGAGTCCCCATCGTGGACTTCCTTAAGAGCTATATCAATTTCAACTAGCCCTAAGCATTTTAGGTTTTTCCTTTGGAAGCTGTGTCTAAACAAGGAACCATTGTGACTGAAGAATCTCTCAGTTTTTTGTCTGACTAGAATGGCTAAGGAGATGTCATCTGGCATCTAATCGGAGTTGAGAAAGTCGATACAGATTTTTCTCTAGTCTTGTACTTCTGTGTAGCAACTTTCTTTGTGATCAAGTGCGAGCTGACAATGTTAGCAATTCTTTTGTAACTCATCCGCTTGGCTTTTGATGGACCTTCCAAACCACAAGTCTTGTTATGGATTTCTCAGAGGATTGTTTCACTAAGTGTCGTATCAATGAACTTGGCTAAGATGCCACTGGATAGCCTCTGGTAAAGATGGTCGTTGATCACAACATATGACTTGGTCTCTTTGAGGCTTTGGGAATTAGGCTTTTCCATCTTTTCTTTGATAGAATAAATCTAATCATTTGGAGATGGTGCCACTAAAGGAATGGGTTCTACCTTAGTACCCAAAGATATTTGAATAAGATTTTCTTTGGTTTGGGTAATCTTGAATACCAAAGTGGCAGAAGTGTCGACATACTTATTTTGTCACCGGGAGATGTACTACAATTCATAATTGGCAGAACTATGGAGTTTCTTTCAAATTTCTTCTCGATATTTGAGCAGAGCAGGTTTTTTGTCTACAAATTCTCCATCTAACTACTTGATGATCAAATTAGAGTCCCTGCAAATTCTTAATTTGGAGATCTTCATATCATTGGCCAAATCTAAGCCAATAGCTAAAGCCTCATACTCAGCTTTATTGTTGGAGCATTGAAAGGCCAATTCGATGGCTTTCTTGAAGATTTCTCCATTATTATTGTTGAGTACAATCCCGACACTCCTTTTGCTATGAATCGAGGCACTGTCAAAGTATAATATGCAGTTGTCTTCTCTATCTTCCACTGAGAGCACTCCCTCATCGAGAGTGTGTGTAGTATATTTGAGTGATTCAGCTAGAGCTTGACTCTTGATCGCTTTTAGTTTTTCTACCAATATATCGAGCTCCTAAGCATGAGCATCCATTTAACATATTGCCCGTTGAGAACAGGCTTCTTAAGAAGAAACTTAATCGAGTTAGAATTGGTGATCACCTTCACTTTATGAGTGAATATGTAATGTCAGAGTTTTTGTATTGCATAAGCTAGTGCAACACAAAGCTTATCATTGAAGGGATAATTTTTCTCTAGACCCTTGAATAGTCAACTAAGATAATAGACTAGTTTCTCTTGCCCATCGAACTCTTGTGCTACAAGTACTCCAACTACTTCATCAAAGGCAGACAAATAGAGGAGCCATTCTTTTCCTAGGGACGGAGTGATCATAACTTATGGATGAGTGAGGATTTTCTTGATTTCTTCGAATATATGCTCATGCCATGGTCCCTATTTGAATTCTATCGACTTTTTTGTGAGTTGGTGCAGAGGCATGATGATGGTGGCTAAGGCAGGAATAAATCTTTAGAGGTAAGAAACCTTTCCAAAGAATTGCCTTAACTACTTGAGGTCTCGAGGCTAAGACATGTTGATTATAGCTTTGGTCTTGTCATCATCAATTTTGACGCCCTCTTTGTGCACCACAAAGCCAAGAAACTTGCTATTGGAGACACCAAATGCATATTTTAGTAGGTTCATTTTGAGGTTATATTGTCAACATCATTGAAATACTCTTCTTAAATGGTTGAGGTGCATCTCCCCTTTCCGAGACTTGACTATGAGATTGTTGACATAGTCCTCGACATAATTATGAATCATGTCATGGAATATGGCAGTCATAGCCCGCTGATATATGGCGCCAGCATTCTTGAGGCTGAATAGCATGACAATATAGTAAAAATTTCCAAAAAGCGTGTGAAACACCATCTTGATCGCATCTTTTGCATCCATCTTGATTTGATTATTGCCACTAAACCCATCCATAGAAGAGAACATTTCGTGATTAGCCGTAGTGTCGATGAGAATTTTGAGGTTAAGGAGTGGGAAGTCATGCTTTAGGCATGTTTTATTCTGATCACAAAAGTCTATGTGGATTTGGATTTGGCCGTTCTTCTTCTTAACAAGAATGCTACTGGCTAACTAAACAGCATGAACGTAAGGTCACGTCAAGGAGCTTATGGACTTCCTTTTCAATTTGGAGCTGGATGTTAGTGATGAAATTTTTAGCTACTTGCATAACAGATTTAACAGTGGGGTTAGTAGCAAGTTTGTGGGTGATTAACTTACTACTAAGCCCTGGCATATCTTCATAAGACCAAGTGAAGACATGGCAGTATTCTTTAAGGAGTAAGAGTAAAGCAGCTTCGAATTTAGCGTCCAGATTAGCAGAGATGAAAGTCGGTTTTTCCTTTCCTTTGATACCTAAGTCATTCTTTTTCAATCCATCTTATGGGTTCAAAGGCTTGTCCTGTAGCTTGTCAAGTGCGAGCAGAATTGCCTCTATCCTTTCGACATTCTATGGTTAAGAACTCACGAGGCCATTGCTGACCTTGCCACACCTTCAGAAATGGTACACAGTTTAGCTGTCAGGAAGGCTGTCTTTTTGGAGTAAGACACTTTTGGGAGTGACTAGATCTGTCTCTATATTGTTAGAAGATATATTGGCTGCATTACCCAGTCTAATGCCATGAGGTCTTGTAGTGTTGACACTTTCGGCAAGATCCTCATATAGGATAGATTCTGCCGAGAAAATTTCCTCCTTCATGAAATAAGCCTTGGTGGCTAGAATCATGATTTCCTTTTTATGTCTGATGGCCTTTACATACTAGTGGAGGGTAGAAGGTATCACATGATGTTGATGAAGCTAAGGTCTTCCAATCAAGATGTGATAAGGGACATTCACATTAATGACATGGATTTTAGTGGATGCTTTGATGAGACCAATTTGTAAATCCATATTGACACAACCTTTGGTGTTAAATGTGTTATAACTAAAAGTCACCAAGGGTATTGTCTGATGAACTAACTTGTCTTCAGGGATACCAGCAGCTTTGAAAGTACTCTATGATATGAGGTTGACAGAAGAGCCATTGTCGATGAGGGCATGCTTGAGAAGCTACTCATTTACTCTGGCTTCTACGTAGAGTGGTTTATTGTGAAATAGGTGTGGGGCTTGCACATATTTTGCAGGGAAAGTAATTATATCTTCACTCCTTTTGGTGGTTTGTCTTACTATGTAGTTGATAGCGCAATATTGTGGACTAAACATTTGAGAAATCTTGCATAAAACAGTGGTGGCTTCTCGTCGCACCTTGTTGTTGAAATCGAAAGTGTCAAAAAGATTTTTGAACACTTAGGAGTTCGTGAGATTATGCATCATGTCATTTATTTCTTATTCTTTGGAGGAACTTTCCTAGGCTGGGTCTAGCTTCGAGCATTCTTTGATGATGCACATCCTCACTTGGCCACCTCTATGTCTTAGAAAGGAGTTGACTTTTGCTCTTTGTTGTCCGTTGTCATACAGTTTTTGACTTCTTTGATCTTTGATTAGATAATGCCTTCTGAATTTGTAACACTCAGAAATCGGATGGCCAATTTTGTAGTAGAATAGGCAGAATCGTGGGTTTGCTAACTATTCTGGCATCGGCAGCCTGGTGTTGGGTGGACAGATTAGATTTCCATCTTCTATCCAAGCCTAAACAAGTATGTCAATTTACTCATTGGTAAATAGGATCGCCAGAGGAATATCATGGTCTCTTCTTGGTGGTTGGCATTGGTCGACCATAGCTACCATCCTTTTTTGCTTGTAAGGTATAGCTTTGGTTGTAACTTGTGTAGATGTCGTCTAGGCAGGAGTTGGCATATACATTTGGGACATAGAGGCTTCCGTGTTGTTAACTCAGAACATCAAGTCAGCAAAATTAGTGATAACATGATTTTCGATGTGAATTCAGTATAGGATCAATATCCCATTGATACAGATACAAATAAGTCCTCTTTCAAATACCATCTCTCTACAATTAAGAGTAATTTCTTTGAATCTCCATATAAAGTGAGAAAGAGACTCGTTTTCTTGCTGCTTCAGAGTAGCAAGTTCGGCTAACTCTAAGTTATGTTCTCTACAAAGAATTTAGTACAAAAAACTGTCACTAATTCTTCCCAAGTGGTAATAATACAAGTAGATGAATTGATCAATCATGAATAAGCTCTATCAGTAAAAGGCTTAGAGAATTCTCTCAAATAAAGCTCACGGTTAGAAGCATAAACCCAAAGATCATCAAGGAAGCTGATGACATGTTTTCTAGCATTGCTAGTTTTGCCATTAAACTTCTTGAATGAAGGGCTAATGTAGTCCTTTGGAGATGGCTTCGAAATAATCCAAGCAAGATAAAGAGGTTGGAATTCTATTGTTGCCACATTTCTGTGGGCTCTTTTGGCTTCGTGCTCGAATATTTCTTGCAATTAATCTTTGGTGATAAAATTTAGTGAAAATGTGTTGCCTGTAGCTCTTGGTGTGATAATGGCAGCATTGGCGGTATTTCCACTAAGGCGGGATTTTTCACTAACTCTGGGTAGAGTAGAGCTTTGGTTCATTGTAACAGGCGGAATACCACTTGGGTTAAGTGTTAGGGTAGAAGATCCAGCTTCATTAGATCTTCTTTCTCTAGTTAATCATTGTAGGATTTGAGCATAAGATGCTTGCATATCTCCCTGAGATCATCTGGGAACGTTGAGTGAATTAGCTAAGCTATTGACTGTATTAACCAACTTAATATTGGAGGGTTCTTGTTATTGTTATGGTTGGGGATGTTGTTGTTGACTATCCATTTTGAAAAAGAGAAGATAGAACTTTAACAATAATGTTGCTAGAATAGAATTTCAACAATAAGAAAATGAGTGTTTAAGAGATGGAATTTCAACAACAAGAAAATGAGTATTTAGGGATGAAACGGGCAAAGTAATGGTATACTAGACAGAGTAATAGTATACCATCAGGTGTTAAAAATAAAAAGGGGTAGAGTTACAATACACCACCAGATGTTGAGTAATAAAATAGGCAGTGTAATGGTACACCACCAGATGTTGAGAAATAAAACAGAAAGAGTAACAGTACACCACCAAAAGTTGAGAAATAAAATTGGCAGAGTAATGGTACACCACCGGATGTTTGGAAATAAAATAGGTAGAGGAACGGTACATCACGGGATGAAATGGATAAGGTAGCGAGATGCACTTACTGATCTTGGGAATCCCAAAGAAACGTTACTTTCCCTTTAGCTACTCCCTAGTGGAGGCGTCTTTTAATATTCGAGATTTGACCTTGTGTTCTTATTAATTAAAAAGACCTATGATTAATTAAAACAAAGAAGAGAATAGTTGAGATTAAGGTTAGATCACAGGGCATGCATAGGAAAGGCCATCACAATATGTGCCATATGTCAAAGTCCCAGTGGGCGGTCAAGATAGAAAATAACACTTCCCATAGCGTCTTTTCCATATTGGTGATTATACAAATGACTCGCTTAATGTACACAAGTATAAGAGTTATCACAATACTGTCTGCATGTCGAAATCTTAATGGGCGGTTGATATAGAAAACGACACTTCTTACAGCACCCTTCCCACATTAGCGATTACAGGGATAACGTGCTTACAATATAACAATAATAATAATAATAGTGTAATAATAACGTAAGTGTTATCACAAAGCTAATACTATGTGTCGAAGTCCCGATAGGCGGTCACAATAAAGAATGATACTTTTCACGATGTCCGTATACGTAGGTGGTTACAGGGATAACTAGCTAATGGATCAATGATAATGTCATAATGTGGAAATAATAAAAGGGTCTTATTAACGGAGGCGAATAAACTGACCTAATATCAACTAGAGATTGGGTATACATAAAATAAAGGGGTTAGAGATGATGATGATAATGTAACGCCCCTAAGCTCAACTATACGACTATGTAGGTCAAACTAGGAAGTATTATTCTTTTATAAACCATAAATTTTGTTTTGTTCAAAAATTTGGGCCAAATTTAAACTTTTCAAGCTTTAAAATAAAAGAAACTATGTGGCATTATTTTTTGAAAGTGTTTTTACAAAATATACAACCAAAAACTCCTTATTAGTTTATCTTGCCATCCGCAGTGATATTTACATCACACCAAAATATTAAAATACAACAAAAACATTGCCCACAAGTCAAGCTCGTCTACATCTGTATGATCATGGTGATAAGAAAGCGTGCTAGCCAACCAGTAACTTTACACATCATATATATCCTCACCTCCATCACAGGAACTAAACAAGCTAATGCTCAGTATGTAAAGATCATGTATGCCTATGAATGTGTTTCATGTATAAACTTTATTGAAATTCCCATTGTACTCTTTCTTTCATAACTTTTCATTTTGATGTACTTTTCTTAGAAAACATTTCTTTATAGGGCCCTTGAGTACATTACAAAGTCACGGTAGTCGGTAGGCCATGCCCACTTGTGCAGGAAGGAAACACATGGCCAATGTGAACCATACCTGCCCAACGTAGACCGACTAAGTAATGCACCTGATAAATCTCATAGTACAATGCTCAGTCCCCTCAATCGATAAGTCGTGCCCACCTATGCGGGAAGGATGCCTGTGCAAATTATACTTACCCAATGCAGACAGACTAAACACTGTACTTAAAATATATCTCGTAAGATTAGTACAATGGTACTACTTTAAATCTAATATGTAGAAAACTTCACTCCTTTGAAAATCATACTTAAATGATCATGCCATACTTATGTTTCCGTAACCTTTACAACAATAATATAAATAACATATAATTGAAATAATACACATAAGCATGTAAGAAAATATCTTGAATCTACTATTGTTCTTATGATGCAGTTAAAATAAATCTTCACTTACCTTGTGTCCGGGTAGAAAAGATAGTGGAAAGGGTCAGTATCCTCTGTGGCAAGGTGTGTGGCAAACCTGATATCAATTTTATTACTAACATTATCATTACAATGTAAAATGTTTAAAGAAAACAAGTACAAGACCGAATCACAGCTTTTACAAAAGAAGGAACCCTAATCACAAAATAAACCAAAATGTCATCTACTTTCATAAAAACTAGTCCATTTGCTTCTAAATGGTACCATTTGGTTCTAAAAATATTTGGACAGCACCTCCCCTATTTTTAGGACATCTCTACATGATTAAAGTCATGGTTTAAGACCTATAATAACAGTCAATAAGCCAATTCCCACATATACAATTTAAAGAGGATCATTTAGAGCAACCTAAGTACATTTGAATTCCTTTCATTTAGACAAAGTTTAATCTCACTTTTATACTTGTGTGTCATCATAAACAGCCACAAAATGAGTGTAATAATTATTAGGATCCATAAAATATACACTCCAAGTTTAGAAAATCAGATTACAAATATAAAAACTTAATCTACCACACATGATAACACTTAAATCCTTAGCTAGCACACTTTAGGGCTTTAAGTATAACTTTAATACTCCACTTAAATTATGTATTTCTAGCTATATATAAGGTTTTCTTAGACCTTAATTCATCAAATAAAAGCTTTAATTCAAAAGATAAAGCAATAGAAATAGATTACCAATTCTAAATTCCACAAAATGCTCACCTTGACTAGTTTGAACTTTTGTTTAAGCTCTTGCTTTCTACTTCCACAAAACTGATTTCTAATGCTTTTAAATTGATCTTAGGACTCAAGAGGACCTAGAGAAAATATTACTTCAATAGTATCACATGGAGAATGGAAATAACAAAACAAAACCTAGGAAGAAGAACTAGTAGAATTACCTTGACTAGTTTAGACCTATCTTGCTTTCTTGAGCTCCAAATTGAGTTCTACCACTTGGAAACTATTATATATGGATAAGGGGAGTTGAGAGAAGTATAGAAAGTTGCTGAAGTGGTGCAAGTAGTGGCTGGGGAGGAAGAGGAAAGAAATGACCAGATTTGGTCAAAAATCAATACTTAAAGCCAAAGAATGGCATAACTTAAATTCTAAGGGGTATTTTGGGTATTTTACACCTTACTTTCCATGTGTCTAGCTCTAAAACATCTTTAGCATACTTACCACGTTGCTGATCAATCCTATGCACTCAAGTGTAGACCAAAATGGTAAAACCTAGCTTAGAAAGTGAAATCTAGTCATACTTTGACTTATGATCCTATATGGCAAATCTTATTGTAATTCGGTAGAACCTAGCCCTATAACCAATCATTAAACATAAAACGAAAGTCAATTAGACTCTAATTGATGATGCAAACATAGTATAATTGCCCAATTAATAGAATATACAAAGATGACATTACGTGATTAAGCCGAATCTAAGCTAGTTTAGTGTAATTAAACACAATTTAGTACAGTGACTGCCACTTCGTGCTTACCTGGAACGAACATTTTTTTGAAAATTCTAGAAATGAGTCCTAAATATTAAATTAAAGCTATTTGATGCGCTAAATGCACAATGAATTTGGCTCCGAAAAGCGTGAAAAATACATTTTACCGAAAAACTACTATTTTACCAAGTTATCAACAGACATGGTTTTTAATGCATGTACAAATGGTATTATTATTTATGAAAGTATTCTTTGTTCTTTTCACACACCAAGTTCTCTCTCTAAGGATACTGAGCCTTTACACTGTATGGGGACACTTCGACAACTATTAGTATAATAATATATATTAAAAGAATTTACCGATCAAAATGAGCAATTCATCATAAAATTGACGCTAGTTTCATGATATGTCTATTATGTAATATAAATATATTTATTATTGGCTTATTATGTATGTGAGAAACTTGGGCATTACAGATAATAATAACAGAAATAAGTGACAGAGAATACAAAATCCCGAACTTGTGCCATAGGTCAAGCATGGAGTTCGAGGAGAGTAACTCAGAGCCCACAAATCACTAAAGTGCAAGAGTTAGAAGCTACATACAAAGAAACTTGTTGCACAAGTTAGTAGAAAAAGTACGTAAAAATAATAAGATAATAGAAAATGGTATAAAACTAATTGACTAATAAGAAAGTGGTATAAAACTAATTATGAGATAGGAAGTGATGAAAAACAATTGTTAGGCCTAGAATATTTGAATAAATAAGTGTGGGCTTAGAAAGTAGATGTGTGAAAATATCTAGGCTTATGTGAATATTTATAGATATGTCAATAGGAATACGTGTATTTAGAGATATGTGCACGTGTAAATGTAAGGACGTGGTAACCAAACTATATAAGATACATGCAGATAAAAGTAAGATAAAACTAATGGTGATAATAATAAGGAAATAAAAAGGGAGAAGAATGGAAAGTTAGCTTCAGGTTATCAAATAAACCGAGATGGAAATAAACCAAGATGGTGATGGAGGCGTTGATATTGAGCTTCGTATTGATAAACACATGAAGAGATAATGATGATGTTTGAATAAGATAAGGCGATGGGTTAAAGACAAAGAAAAGAGTGATGGTAATATCAATTTTATGGAGCCATAGGTTTAAGGAAAGACAAATGATGTTGGCGGTGGTGTGAACATGAAGTATAGGGGTAATAAGATGATGATGGAGTTGTTATAGATGAGGTGACCAAATGGTGATAAAAGGATGGGGTTTTGGTGACTTCGGATGAGAAGTAAATGGTGATGTTGGTGGCAATATACCCACGGGTTAATGGGGAAAGAAGAGATAGTAGTGGTGTTAAAGATGTATCTAAAAGAAATTAATGATAGTGATGATAATATGGAGGTTACGGATGAACACAAAGCAAGAGCAAAAGAGTAAAGAAGCTTGAAAACACAATTGATTGGAAATAAGGAGAGAAAGAGAGCACGGCTAAAGAAAAATAAAAGAGGTGTTGTATTATAGATATTATATGCTCATTTGGTTACAAATGAGAGTATTACCTCTTTATTTATAGGCAAAAAATACCTTGTACAACAAGAGGACCTTTACTATAAGGAAATGAAGTGTCAAGTATCCATTAGCTAGCTCATCTTAATGGACATGAGAATGAGGTGTCAAGCTCTTATTAGCTTAAGCTTGCTTAATTTAGAAGACCTTAGACAACAAGTACTTGTAGCTACAAGTCCTTGGTGAGCAAGTTGGAAGAATCCAGAGCTTTCTAGAGTTTTAGTAGGTAGCTTATACACGATAGAAGGAGTACTGAAACGATGTGTAGATTAGCTCCAAGTGATAGGTAGCTCGGCTTTAATAACTGGTAGTTCAAGTATGGGTCGAAAAGAGCTTAAACTACATGTAGTTCTAGCCAAACTATATGTCGTTTTCTTGAGTTTATGTTGTTTGTCCCATGGGACATGTAGTTACACTAAGCTTGTTTAAATCTTGCTAATCCTATACTCACTACTAATTCTCATTTTAGGATTAATCCCAAAAAATCGGAAAAACCCCAAAACAGTATATTTCTAAACAAACTTTTAAAAGTCATATTTTTCCTAAGAAATTTTTAAAAATGATATTTTTCTAATTAATGTTTTTAATTGCCAAGCATATTAATGTGTTTTTTTTTGAAAAAATTAAAAATGATTTGATATGTTACCAAGCAAGTCGTTTACTTTTAAAATTTAAAAATATAAAGAAAAGTTTTGGTTTTTATTTTTCATTTTTTATAAACAAAAAATTAAAAGTGTATCCAAACATGGCCTTGGCATTCTTCTTTTTATAGTGAAAAAAAAAAAATCAGTTTGGCCCAATGACAGTTCAAGCCAAATGCTTTTAAATAATTTTAAAATTTTCCCAA